>SZWC01013885.1:0-16623 GCA_023375785.1 Penium margaritaceum
GCACGGGCGAGCCACTAGCGCATGCGGCTCTGACCCCCAACACCACTTTAAGAAACCTTATCCGCGTATTTCGTGCTCTTTGATTATTGCTTTCTAATGAGCGTGCTCTTCTTGCCAAGAAGTTTATATTCCACGACAAAGTTGTGTGGAGAACTTCAGAATAAGAGAAAGCATGACGAAACTGATGCAGAAGTTGTGTACCGAACATGGGGCATGCTTGCAACGCGGCATGAAGCACAAGCATCATTGAACGGGTTATGGATCTGCCGAAATGCCCGAGCAAGGCGTTTTTCTGTGATGGGTGTTGGATCTTGAGGGTGTTGAGAAGTTTGTTTGCAAAGAAAGGTGGAACAAAATCGCGCCCCATCCTTGACATTCATACCTCGTGCCCTTTCCTGGAGATTAAAATCATTTTGTGGGGTGGAGAGGGGGGGGGGGGGGGAGAGGAGCCCCTCTTCCCTTACACTACTATGTGGAGCACCACACGGTGGTCAGAATGCATCTGACCTTGTCCAAAACGGATGAGTGTGGAGGGAGAACGTGTCACCAACGTGGAGGGGGTCGAGTGTGTGTCCTACGAGGTGGAACTCGCTACTCGACTCCACCCGTTGGCCGGCGAGAGAGAGCTCGCCGGCACTGGCTAAACAAAAGGTCATGGGCGAACCTGCCCCATGTCACAACCTGCCCACAAACTGAGTTTTGACACACTCCGTGTCTGTCCAAATTAACATAAAGTCACACGCAAGACTAAAGTAGGTCACCAAGGCATTGCAATTCACAGACAAACAAGCACGACAGTGTATTGTCTTGAGGACAAATGTGAGCTCTCCAAGAGGAGAGCAGCGACGACGTGAGTGTATCCTGAGGCTGCTCGCCAGCTGCCGGACTCGTGTCTGCTCCCCCAGTCTCGCGCACTCTCTGCCTCCTCAAGGATCTGCAAAGCAATGGACGTGAGCCGAGAGGTCACAGTAAGGACAACAACAACACTCCCCCATGACCACGCGGCGAACAGATTGGCGCACAAAGCATCACTGATGCGAGCAACACCACAAGAACAACGATGACAAACAGCAACGAATGCAACTCGAGGGCAGAGGTCAGTCCATAGGACAGGCAGGATGCAACCCCACACAACGTGCGGCCGCTAGAAACTTCGTGCGGCTAACGGCCTTTGTTGGTTTGTGTGGCTTCCACCCGTCACGACCGACACTGCTAGTTTACCGATATACCCACATTCGGGGTATATGGCAGAGGAGGGCGTGACGACACGACGGGCCTCCGGCCCGCTAGGGACTTCTCCAGCACCTACGACAGCGCTGGCGAGACGCGGTCGATGCGTTCCGACAGCCATGTGGGCTTGTCAGGAGGCAGGAGAGTTTTCTCGGTGGGTTGAGACCCGCGCACCCGGTTGACCGTACCGGTGCGACGAGGAGACCCGATGGCTGTTGTGGGGCTTCCGACGTTCGGAAAGCCGTCTGTGATGTCTGGACGTTGATTCCGAGATGTTTTGACACTGCTCATGTTTTCTCGGTGGTCGAGACTCGGGCACTCGGCGAGCTGTTCCGTTGCCTCGAGGAGACCACCTTTGTTGCTCTCGTGGTGTATGCAGTGTGTTCTCCCTGTTGAGTCATTTCGGTTCAGCAGGGGTGACGGGGCCCAGTGCGATTAGCTGCCGGCGCCCCTATACAAGCCCGCTGGGGGCTCATTTGTAAACTCTCCTTGTTCTTTGTATTCAGCGTTCCAGACTTAGCCAAATTCTTGCCGTCTTGCATCGCACTCACACACAGAGCTCATGTTCGTGCTTGCATGGGCCTGCATGCCCTAAAATAATTTTCCAATTTGGTATCAGAGCGCAAGGGGGCGTGTGAGCAGCAGAAGCAGCAGCAGTGGGCGGAACGTTAAGAGAACGCGCCACGTGGCGCCACGCCGGCAGCAGCGTGAGGGAGCACGAAGCGACTGCACGCGAATGCCACAGGGGCGGTGAGAAGTAGCAGCAGCAGCAGCAGCAACAGTACGCGTTGGCAGCAGCAGCGACGCAGTAGTAGCTTGCTGCCGTGGCAGCAGCGAGCAGCAGCAACGAGCAGAAGCAGCAGCATGCAGCAGCAAAAGCGACGCAGCAGTAGCAGAAGCAGCAGCAGCAACAGCAGCTCTAGCAGCAGCAGCAGCAGCAGTAGTAGCAGCCGCAGCAGCAGCAGCAGTAGCAGCAGCCGCAGTAGCAGCAGCAGCAGCAGCAGCAGCGTGCAGAGCGAAAAAAAAAAAGAAAAAAACAGAAGCAGCGGCGGCGGCAGGATCAAGCAGCAGCAGCAACGTGCAGCAGCAGCAGCCGCGGCGGCAGCAGCAAGCAGCAGTAGCAGCTGCTGCGTAGAGCAGCAGCAGCAACAGCTACTGTAGCAGCGGCGGTAGCAGAAGCAGCGTGCAGCAGCAGCAGCCGCGGCGGCAGCAGGAAGCAGCAGCAGCAGCAGCAGAAGCAGCAGCAGCAGCAGCAGCAACCGCAAGAGCTGCACCTGCCGCTGCAGTTGCTGCTGCCAGTGCGAGGAGGGCCTCGCAGCCCTCCTCTGATCGGGGGGGCCCTCTGAGGGGGCCCCGCTCGCACCCCCCCTCCCTTCCTCCTCTTCTTAGGGGGGCCATCGGAGGGCCTTGCCGAGCCCCTCCGAGGGGCCCTTCGGAGGGGGCCCGTCGGCCTCGTGGACCCCCTCGGCCCCGTCGGCCCCGTCGGCCCCGTCGGCCCCGTCGGCCCCGTCGCCCCCGTCGGCCAACCGACGGAGGGGCCGGGTCAGAGGTGCGGACAGGACCCCCCCCCCCTCTCGCTCCCTCCACCCCCCCCTACACCCACTCGCTCAGCGAGCGAGCGAGCGAGCGTTCACGGGAGGGCGATCCGGACAGGCCGGACACCCCCCCCCTCCTCATTTTCTCCGTTCGCCCACCTTCCGGGCAATCGAGAAAAGGGGGGGGGGCGAGTACTACGAAATATGAAAAGGGGTACGCCTGGAAGAAAAAAAAGGAAAAAAAGAAGGAAAAAAAAAGAAGAGAAAGGCAAGGGCTTCAGGCGAGCAGAGGGGATCATAAGCAATGAAAAAAGGGGGGTTGGTGGGTGCGGACACGACACACTTAAAACTGGGCCGGAAAAAAAAAGAGGGGGAATCGTCCAAATACTACCGCCCCAGCAGCAGCAGCTTTCGTCGCGGCCATAGCGGTGGTGGGTGGAGATGCAACCACTACTTCGTGAGGGGCAGTTGCAGCTACATTTCTACTTCGTCCTTCCCCACTGACGACGGCTTGTGCGTCAGCGGCTATTTCCACTTCGAGACGAGTCCTAGACTGGCGTCTCCCTGGGGCCCGTGGATTGGTGCGCGCACTTCACCCCGTGGGATCGACGGGGGATTCGAGTCTTACCGTCCCCGAGGGCTGGGTCGTCTACCGCTTGGAGCAATAGCCTCACCTGCAGCCGCCACCTCTCCTCGTTTTGGAGCAGTCTTCGCTCCATTCGTGGCAGTAGCATTGGTCGCCGCGGCTAGTCAGACTCGCGTCTCCGGGTGTGCTGTGGTAGTGCAACTCTTCCCGTCTGGTCACGTTTGCTGACCCAGACGCCGTGACCTCCAGGAGTGATAGTACCTACGCGCCTCATTCTCTCCCGTGGCTTGGTGTTTACCACCGGGAGTAGGTGCCCTCGGCACCTATCCATCGTCTAGCGCATGAGATGAGTGCGCGGATATCTGAGCAGGCGCCCTGCGCATTCGCCTGCTACTACTGTGGTGATGGACGTCATGGTTGGCGTCGCTGTTGGACGCGCCCTCCCTGCTGGCATCCACCTTGGTTACAGCCTCGTCCGAGCCTGCGTCCTCCACAGCATCCGGATCTGCCGGCGTTGGTAGATCCCCTAGTTGGACCTCTGGCGAGCATATTCGCTGAGATCCACGGCCTCCGGCAGATGGTGCAGCGGCTCTGTGACCTTGTCGTCACTGAGCGTGTTTCTGCTACTCGTTTGTCGACGGCCTCTTCGATCACATCTCCCCTACCCTCTCCTCCTTCGTCACTCGATGGTGTACCTTCAACCCCATCTGCCAGCGAGTCTCAGGCTGCCACCATCCTTTCGATCCTCCACTCTGTTGCGACCACGACGCCACCTCGCGATGACATGTCTTGATGCAGTCGTTCCAGTCGAGTGGCCCCGCGACGTCGGCGTCAGCGCTCTGCATGCCGTGCTCGCGCCGGTTTTGATACATCATCCACCTCCTCGGCTTCCATTGCTATATCTGTCGAAGGGGAGTGTGGTCATCAGACAGTGCCTATGCCCGTAGCGACAGTAGCCGCAACCCCGCCGTCCCGCCGTGCCTTAGCCTCAGCCGAGGCAGATGCAGATGACAGGGTGGCAGTACATGACGTGGAGTCTGATCCCGCCATGGAGGTCATGGTATAGACTTGCGTATCATCGAGCTCGACTTCCACGTCTGGGCTGGATCCAGATCTGCTACAGCAGCAGGTTGCGTCAGGAGGAGTGCGGGTCCGGCGTCCCTCGGCGGTGCCAATCGCGGCTCCTACCGGTGGCATCCCGGCGGTTGCACAGGGGTCCTGTACGGATCGGGATGCCTCTTGCGAAGTTTTGGCGGAGTTTGTACAGCAGGCTCACACGATCCCAGCGGAGGTTCCAGTGCAGGAGATATGCGTGTCATCGAGGTCGACATCCACGCTGGGACAGGAGCCGGACGTTCTGCAGCAGCAGGTTACCTCAGGAGGAGTGCAGGCACGGTGTCCCTGGACTGTGCCACTCCCGGCTCCGTCCGCTGGAGGCCCAGGACTTTCGGGGGAGAGTGTGTAGACGACTCACACGACTCCGGCAGATGTTGGAGTACTCGGGACTTGCATGTCATTGAGATCGACATCTACGCTGGGGCAGCAGCCGGACATTGTGCAGCAGCAGGTTGCATCGGGAGGAGTGCAGGTCGCGCGTGCCTTGACGATGCCACTCGCGACTCCGACCAGTAGCGGCCTGGTGGTGGCACAGCAGTCTTGTGCGGATCGGGATGCCCCACACGGATCTCCGGGGGCGTTGGCGCACGAGATTCACACCAGTATGATAGCAGACGCAGTGCATGCGCAGAGTCAGCCGGTTGATCTTTTGGAGGTTGAGGCATTCTTGAGAGCAGCAATTCTAAGAGACATCGCTCGGACATATGCTACAGCAGACATAGCAGGCTCCACCGTCTCATCTGCGGTACATGAGGGCCAGCTTCAGCGTGAGGAGTCGTACACCTTCCCACAGTCTCCGGGTTCCCGTACCCACGACGGAGCAGCGACATACATGACGGAGTCAAATGATGATCCATAGTCTATCATCGAGCAGGTGGTAGCGACCAGCGTTCCCGGCGAGACATTGCGTGAGCGCCAGCTGCGCTTGTTGGTCGCCTTGACGGACATAGCTAAGCCGGAGCCCTGTACACCTGTGTCCATTATGGCGGCAGTCGAGAACACCGGAGCAGATCCATACATGCAGATTGAATTACCTCGTCAGCAGGAGCTGAGTTCTGCCCCCTCGATTTCACCTCTTGGTGACGCTACCGATCACATCGATGCCGAGAGTGGTAGTACCTGCACGGACGACGCTTCCACATGCTCTACGGACTCTGATGACTCCTACTTCTCCTTCTCTCTCAGTATGCGACCGCTCACTCCTCGCATGACAAACAAGAGCTGTGATGTGGATGCGACACCTACAGCTGCATCCGATGTTCCAGCGTCTCAGCACATTGCGAGCTTCGTTGACCCCTAGGTCGATGTAGCAGCACCAGTTCTATCATCTTCAGTAGCAGAGATGCAGATGGCGCTGTACTCACGAGTTGTGGAGTCTGCATCTGCAGCATCCAGTGAGGCAGAGTCTATTCTACACCAGGACGACATGGGCCACCTCGACATGTCCGAGGCAGATTATGCTGATCTGCAGGAGCGTGTTGTCATGCTGCAGCGGGAGATGATGGCAGCGCGTGAGCGATTCTCAGAGGATGGCAGCATCAGTACTATCGGCACGATCCCTGCGCCAGCAGCATCTGGCACACCTATGCTTGGGGAGCATCTTGTACGCGCTCCGAGTATGACGTCCGTTGGAGACACTATCAGAGGAGAGGTGAGCGTGCGTTCCGCTTCCGCCATCCTCGCTCCTGTCGACCCCATCATCGCTCCTTCTTCTTCTGCTGCCGTCACGCACCTTCATCCACCCGACTCACTTACCCTTTCTTCATCTTCATCCGCAAGTGGTGATCCGGTTCGTCGTTCCAGCTCTCCTCCTCCGGCGGTACACCCTTGTGCCTCAGGGTGCTCTATCTGGCCTCCGAGGCCAGCTCCGCCACTTCATCCACGCACGCGTGCTGCTCGTCCATTCCTATTCCTCCGGCGTACACAGATGCATCGCGGCAGTGCGGAGGCAGGAGAGACTGTGAGTTGGGACCCTTGCCAGTCACGCGAGGACTGGCATACCCTACGCGATGCAGATTCACGTGAGGAGTTGTAGCCGGAGACACCACTTCGTCTTTGAGGGAGGGAGTCGACTCACAGGTGACAGGGGGAGCTGTCTCTACATGATGGATACAGTACATGACTCATCGCCCAGGATCTATTCAGCTACGACATCAGCATCTCCATCGAGGACATCGCTGCCAGGTTCATCTGCCCAGGGGGAGTGTTGTGTGGACCTCGACCTGACGCGACACCATGGGAGATGCATGGCGAGGTCCATGCTCTGTTCTGAGCATTTACAGCATCCCGCATGTGCCTCATGCTACGTGCCTGCACAGCTGCATGTACATGGCAGCACTCTGTTGGTCGAGACCCGGACACTTGGTGCGTTGTACCAGTGTCACGAGGATACCATGTGATCGTGTGTCTTGTGCATGGCTATAGTGTGTGTGGCATGTGCATGCGAGCTGTTGGTCGAGACCCGGACACGTGGTGCATTGCACCCGTGTTATGAGGAGATCCTCGCATGATCCTCTGTTTGGATGATAACACTATTGTGATGGATTGCTCGTAGTGGTCGAGACCCGGGCCCTGGTACCGCCAGTGTCACGAGGAGACCATCTTGTTGCTTGACATGTGTGTGATAGGCATTACACTGGTTTGTGCACGTGTGCATCCCTCCTCTCATGGTCGAGACCCAGACACTTGGTGGGCTGTGCCAGTGTCCATGGAGACCCTAGATGGATAGCAGATGAGTGTGTGTGTCTGTGTGAGTTGACTCATGCATCGTATGGCTTGCCATACATTGTTGTTCCATGCCTTCGTTCATTCGTTCTGGCGTGGACGGCTATGTCAGCCAGGGGGAGGGTTGGTTTGTGTGGCTTCCACCCATCACGACCGACACTGCTAGTTTACCGATATACCCACATTCCGGGTATATGGAAGAGGAGGGCGTGACGACACGACGGGCCTCCGGCCCGCTAGGGACTTCTCCAGCACCTACGACAGCGCTGGCGAGACGCGGTCGATGCGTTCCGACAGCCATGTGGGCTTGTCAGGAGGCAGGAGAGTTTTCTCGGTGGGTTGAGACCCGCGCACCCGGTTGATTGTACCGGTGCGACGAGGAGACCCGATGGCTGCTGTGGGGCTTCCGACATTCGGAAAGCCGTCTGTGATGTCTGGATGTTGATTCCGAGATGTTTTGACACTGCTCATGTTTTCTCGGTGGTCGAGACCCGGGCACTCGGCGAGCTGTTCTGTTGCCTCGAGGAGACCACCTTTGTTGCTCTTGTGGTGTACGCAGTGTGTTCTCCCTGTTGAGTCATTTCAGTTCAGCAGGGGTGACGGGGCCCGGTGCGATTAGCTGTCGGCGCCCCTATATAAGCCCGCTAGGGGCTCATTTGTAAACTCTCCTTGTTCTTTATATCCAGCGTTCCAGACTTGGCCAAATTCTTGCCGTCTTGCATCGCACTCACACACAGAGCTCATGTTCGTGCTTGCATGGGCCTGCATGCCCTAAAATTATGGGCGAACCTGCCCCATGTCATAACCTGTCCACAAACTGAGTTTTGACACACTCCGTGTCTGTCCAAATTCACATGAACTCACACGCAAGACTAAAGTAGGTCACCAAGGCATTGCAATTCACAGACAAACAAGCACGACAGTGTATTGTCTTGAGGACAAATGTGAGCTCTCCAACAGGAGAGCAGCGACGACGTGAGTGTATCCTGAGGCTGCTCGCCAGCTGTCGGACCTACGTCTGCTCCCCCAGTCTCGCGCACTCTCTGCCTCCTCAGGGATCTGCAAAGCAATGGACGTGAGCCGAGAGGTCACAGTAAGGACAACAACAACACTCCCCCATGACCACGCGGTGAACAGATTGGCGCACAAAGCATCACTGATGCGAGCAACACCACAAGAACAACGATGACAAACAGCAACGAATGCAACTCGAGGGCAGAGGTCAGTCCATAGGACAGGCAGGATGCAACCCCACACAACGTGCGGCCGCTAGAAACTTCGTGCGGCTAACGGCCTTTGTGAGAAAATCAGCACGTTGTGAGTCGGTGCTGACCCACATGATTTGAATCTCACCTCGATCCACAAGATCTCGGATGTAGTGATACTCGACGTTAATGTGCTTCGTGAGTGCATGGAACACGACAGAGTTCACTGTAGTGGCCTTTGCACTCTCGTTGTCACACCGAAGCACAGTGGGAGGCATGGACTGACGCAGCTCACGCAACAGACGCACCAACCACACACTCTCGATTGCACCAGCTCCTAGTGCCACGTACTCTGCTTCTGCAGTGCTGCGAGCAATGCAGCCCTGCTTGCCACTGCGCTAAGAGACGACAGCTCCTCCAATGAGGAAGATGTAGCCGGTGCGACTCTTGCCGTCAGGACTCCATGCCCAGTCACTGTTCGTGTATCCATCGAGGACCTTGGATGCCTGCCGTGGATAGTGAAGTCCTAAGCGGGCAGTGGAAACGACGTACCGCATGCACCGGACTGCGGCCTCAAGCACCCGTCTGTGCGGTGCCTATGAGAATTGTGCAAGCAGGTTAACTGTGAAGGCGATGTCCGGACGTGTCGTCGTAGCCAGGTACATGAGCGATCCAATGACCCGCAAGTACAAGGTCACATCGACCAACTCCCCCAGCTTTGATGGATCATTGACCTTCAGGGCGTCTTGTCCGTCCGGGGTGATCGGGGTTGACGCCGTACGCACGCCGCTGAGCATCTCAGCAAAGCGCTCCCCCAGAGAGAGGGCNCGCCTATGAGAATTGTGCAAGCAGGTTAACTGTGAAGGCGATGTCCGGACGTGTCGTCGTAGCCAGGTACATGAGCGATCCAATGACCCGCAAGTACAAGGTCACATCGACCAACTCCCCCAGCTTTGCTGGATCATCGACCTTCAGGGCGTCTTGTCCATCTAGAGTGATGAGGGTTGACGCCGTACGCACACCGCTGATCATCTCAGCAAAGCACTCCCCCAGAGAGAGGGCGTATCGCTCCTGATGTATCAGAAGCGTCCGCCGAGCACGATCACGGACAATCTGCATGCCCAGGAACACTGTGGCCTCTCCCAGGTCTTTCATCTTGTATGTCGATTGTAGCACGCCCTTGGCTGCTTCGACAACCTTCAGGTCAGACTAGGCGATAAGAAGATCGTCAACGTAGACCAGGATGGCTGAGAATGGAGCAGTGGTCTGAGAGAGAAAAAGTGATGGGTCCGCCGCGCTTTGGACATAGTCCGCTCGTAGGAGCGTGCCGGTGATCTCCATGTTCCAGCAGCGAGGGGAATGTTTCAAGCCGTACAACGCTTTCCGTAGCCGGTACACGCGGCCGGTGCCATCCTCGAACTTTGGGGGTTGGACCATGTACATTTATTCTTCCAGCTTACAATGTAGGAACTCATTGTTCACGTCCATTTGGTGGAGTTCCCAGTCGTGCTGAGCCACCTGGGACAGCAGCCCCAGAGCTATGGTCGTGCGTCCAACTGGTGCGAAGGTTTCAGTGAAGTCGATCCCTTCCACCTGAGAGAATCCTTTCGCAGTCAGTCTTGCTTTGTAGCGATCAGCTGTGTTGTCTGGCTTGAGCTTTTTTCGCAAGACCCACTTGGCCTGAACGGCCTTGCGTCCGGGTGGCAGGTCGACAAGCTCATAGACCCCATGCTCATTGATAGCCTCCAGCTTAGCCTTGCATGCTGCACACCATTGTGCCGCATCTGGCTTGGCCAAAGCCTGACGGAGTGTGCTGGGGTCTGGCGTCACTCCCACCACACCGGGGTCAGGAGCCGCAGTACCTCCATTGTGCGTGGCCAAGGCATAGGCCTGGGACGGGGAGCCAACGGTGACGGTGGACTCTGCAGAGTCTGCAGAAAGTCGGCGCTCGTGAGCAAGAAGAGCGAGGCCTGTGCTGCAGCCAGGGTACACTGCAGTGAGCCCCTGTGCGCTGAGGCCCAAGGCCCTTGTGCCGGGGTCTCCACTACGCACGCTGCGAGTATGACGAGGGCGGAGACGTCCGCCCTCACCTCCTCGGTATGGCTCTGGTGATGGAGCAGCTGGGACAGACAAAGGACACTCATCTGACACAGACAGGGCTGGTGACGTGTTAGGTGAAGCCGTTTCGTCGACTGGGAA
Organism: Penium margaritaceum; assembly: GCA_023375785.1. NCBI lineage: Eukaryota > Viridiplantae > Streptophyta > Zygnematophyceae > Desmidiales > Peniaceae > Penium > Penium margaritaceum. The sequence continues at coordinate 10,596 of SZWC01013885.1, forward strand.
GACGGAAGACGGGGACGGCACAGGTGACCTGACCGGTGACGCAGACTGCGCAGGGGGTGTAGACGACACCGGTAACTCTGCTGGTGACACAGGTGCTGGGGACACGGGCAGCGTTGGTTGTGGAGCCAGTGACGCAGGCTCTTGCATCAAAGGGGATGCAGGAGGAACGATGGATGGAGGCAGGACAGGCGGCGTAGTCAATGTAAGCGACAGAGACGACGTGGGCATGCACGTTGGTGGATGGGAAGGACCAGTAACGCCAAGTGTGACTGGGCCAGTGTCAACAGTTGTCACCTCACCCCCCCTGCGTGCGAGATCGTTCCACACCCAGGGGAATGCACCTGTGGGGTGCCACCGGAAGGCAAGTCTCGGAAGGAGAGACGGTAAAAAAAAAGGGCGTCCCGAGACTCGACAATGCGCCGACAACTGGCATCCCAGAACTGCCAGGCCTTGGAGCATGAGGCCACACCTAGGAATGCGCAGACACGGCCTCTAGGGGAAAGCTTGGACCCTTGCTGTTCTGGTGTAAACCAGACGCAGGCAAGGGACCCCCACACACGCTCGAGCCGTAGGTCGGCACGGCGTCCGTACCACAGTTGGTATGGGGTGTGTGTGTTCGGGAGGGGACCGTGAGGGATCCTGTTCCAGACCCATGTCATGTAGGCCATACCCTCGAAGGTAAATGCTTCAGGCATACCGCTGTCTACCCGCATGGAGCGAACTGCATCATCTATGGTGCGGTTCCAGCGATCTGACATGCCGTTCTGCTGTGGCGTGGTTAGGGCGGAGAGGTTGTGAAACACTCCCACTGAGGCGAAGTAGCGGTCCAGATCTCCCATGAACTCACCGCCTCGATCAGAGCAGAAGTTCTGGAGGGTATGGCCGGACTGGCGCTCAGCCATAACGAGCCATGTGCGAACAACTAAGTCGCAGACTGAAGACCCACCGCATGCAAGTGAAGTGGTTTGTGATTGTCAGGACATATCACCCTCTGTTATCCTGGAACTCGACGGGGAGGGGTCCTAGGAGATCAGAGTGAACCAACTCCAGGGGCTTGAGAGCCTGAGAGTCGGACAGAGGGTAGGTGGCGCGGTGCATTTTGCCTTGCGCACATTGCTGGCAATCAGTCTTGCGCGACGCCTCAAAGGACACTGCGTCAAGACCGAGCGCAGGTTGAGTGCGAAGCAGACGATCTACGACATCTAAGTGGACATGACACAAGCGTCTATGCAGTAGACGCTGATGCTCAGGCGACAGCGTGCCTGTGACAAACACTCGTGCAGTGGATGGTGCAGTGTTGTTGGTGGACATGGGGTAGCCAGAGACGTGATACAAGTCCCCTACTGCCCTGCCACGGAGTACCACTTCAGCGGTAGCACAAACAGAGACAGTGGCATCCTCACCTATGAATGTGACACTGAGACCCATTCATGTGCAGGCACGTCCAGACAGCAGGCTGAGTTCTAAAACAAGCACGTACAGCACATTTGAATTGTAGAGGGGTCCAGACGGTCCATGGAATTGTACCACACCTTCACCCTGAACAGGAACCTCATGCCTAGCAGCCGTATGCACAGACTTCACAGAGCCGACATGACCAAGCACCACAAAATCACAACGGCGACATGTCATGTGATGGGTGGCACCCGGATCTAGGATCTAGGTGGCATCCGTCACATGCTCGGGCGACGTGAGTGAACAACTGCCAACAGTGTAGATTGTGGACAGGGTTGGCTCAAAAGATGACTGTTGAGCCGCACTGGCGACACGTGTCCGCGACTCACCAAGCCACGACAGATCATCGTGACCTAAGCACACTGCGGCGAGGACAGAGGACAGACCAACATCATCATGCACGACGAATGACTCCACAGACTCAACAGCGCACTGTGCCCCACCGCCACCATCCCGACTGCACGTCACGGACTCGACAGACCTGACTGTGGGATCCCTCTGCTCAGTCAATGCACTCGCACCTCCCTGAGTGGTGAGCCGGAGAAGCTAGCAGAGCTCGGCGATATTGCGGGCTTGGGTCGCAAGCTGCTGCTCCAGAGGTGGTAGGTCGCTTGTGTTGGCTACGGCTGCATCAGCTGACTGTGGGGACTGCATGTCAGTCGCTGCTATGGTGTATGCAGAGGCGCGCTCACGCTGCTCGAACGCCCATTGCAAACCTTGCACAATCTTTGTCCAGTTCTTGGGGATCTTGCACTCCGTGTAGCGGTGCGCTCCACCACAGTTATATCACTCCCACTGACGCTCCCTAGCCGGCTTTGAAGCAGCCTGTTCCTTGCCCTCCTTGGCTCCCCTCCTGTTGTTTTGTGCCTTCTTCCCTTGGACTGCTACAGCTAAACCACCTGTTCTTGCGGTGGTTGTCGTTGGCTGTGACGACGGGGGGAAGGAAGGGGAGAGAACGCACGAAGCATGAACAGCCGTGACGGTTGTGGCTGATGCACCATGGCGGGCGTCATTTGCTGCTCCAACTCCTTCCACGTGTAAGAAGTGTTGCATCACCCATGATAGGAGCAAACCCCTATCGGCCATCTCTTGAAGGCTGCTCAGGCGGAAGTTGTCGAAAGCCTTGGCGTACTCGCGCCCGATGCCGGTCCTGATGGTGTTGAACGCCATGAGTTGGCCCGGCCCATGCTTCCCCAGGGTCCTGTAGAGCCGCATCGCGCGCCGCCAGTAGTCGGCCGGTGTCTCATGTCCACCCTGGCGCAGGGAGTTGAAGTCCGACAGGTGCTGTGATGTCGTTGCCATGGTCGCGCCCTTGAAGAGAGTAATCGCCAGCTCCCAAACGCCGCGTGGGTCAACTCCAGCACCGGTGCGGGGATCTCCCAAGAAAGGTTCAAAGTCGAGAGTGTACTCCTCGGGGACGGCCTTCAAGAGGTCGTACGCTGCGCGGGCGGCGGTAGCCGTCTGTTGGGGGTTTGTGACCTGGTACTGGATGGTGTAGTACGGATACACCCCCTCACTGACCGCCCACATACGGAACCGTGGCTCCCAAGTGCTGTAGCTATCCTCCTGCCGGTATGTCGGGGGTTTGGTTTCAAGCCACTTGGGTGGCTTTGATGTCGGTAGAGCTGTAGGGACAGCTTGTTCTGGCGACGGCGACGGGGGGTCCTCCCTCAACCCTAGACTTACGCAAAGTAACTGCTCATCTAAGGATGCTGGGTCTGTGGTAACCTTGGACTGGTTGCTTGGGCCTGTTTTGCGGATCGGTACTACTTGGCGTGCCGAGCGGGTTCGACGCCGTTTTTCTAACTGTGCGAGGCGTAGGCATAACATGCCTTCCTCGTCATTGGCGTCTTCGTCTGACTGTGGAAGGTCGTCGGAAGGATCGGCATCGAACGCTCCTAAAGCTGCATCGACGTCGGCTACAACCGCACTCTCGACTGTCATTTTGCCCTTTCGGAGGGCATCACGGAGCGGCTTCTGCTGTCGCTCCTGTTGTTGCAGCAAGTGCTGCTTCTCTTGCTGCTGTTGCTGTTGTTGCTACTGCTGCTGCGGCTGTAATACATCCCGAAAGAGCTTGATTAAGTCGGCCATTTGCTTGGCTGTCTGTTCAGCCTGCCGAGCCTGTTGCTCACACAACTCTCGCAGACCGCGCACCAACAAGCCGGGGGTAGACGGGGGCTCGTCCCGCGTTGCAACCGGTGTGCCGCCACTCACAGTGGAGGCGGCAATGCCCGCGTCCAAAGTGGAGCCGGCACTGCCGACTCCGATAGGGGCGTCCTTGGGCATGGTGTTGCGCAGGTGTGCAGCACGGGTGCTGACACTGCCATTTATTGGTGGACACTGCCGAAATGAAAATCGTCAGCGTTCACCCCGCCCGAGCGGGCGTGGATTGTGTGATGGTCTCCCCTACGCTGTCGAATAATTTCGGCAGCATTTCCCCTGCCCCAGTGGGCGTGGGAAATATGATAAGGCCTGTTTTAGCCAGAAAATCACCAATGGACCCCCCCCTGACGTTGCCGAAATTTTTTGGCAGCTTTTCCCCCGCCCCAGTGGGCGTGGGAAATCAAGGAGAGGCCGTGAGGTAGTCTTGTGTACCTGAACCACCACTGCCCAACCCAGGGAGAGAGGGGAACTCAGCCAGAAGGAGGTAGGGTAGACCAGAGAGGACCCAATGGCTGTTGCTTTGGCCAGCGCTGCAACGATTGCTGCTGTTACTGCTACAGCTGATGCTTCTGCCGCACCCTGCTGCACGCTCACGCCGTTGCAGTTGCTGCACCGCGCAACTGCTGGCGGTGCTGCGGCTGTGCCAGTGTGGCTGCCACGCGCTGCTGCGTTTGTGGCTGAGCGGCCGTCGTTGCTGCCTCCGACGACGGTTGCGACTACTGACTGCTACTGCTGCACGCTGCTACCGCTGCTCCGTGCGGCCGTGGGCAGTGGTGCTGCGGTTTGGCCAATGCAGCCGAGCTAATGCGGCCTCTGTTCTCGACTGCCACAGCTTGCTGCTGCCTCATGCCGCTGCACGCTGCTGCCGCTGCCGCTGCTGCTTCGTGACTAATGTCGCCGCTGTTGTTGCCGCTACTGATCCGCGCAACTGTAGATATGCCCTCCCAGGATCTTTTCCCGCGTCTCTCATGCGGGAGGCGACGAAATTTGGCTCGTGTGCTCTGATACCAAATCAGGAACCCCTCTTCCCTTACACTACTATGTGGAGCACCACACTGTGGTCAGAATGTAACTGACCTCATCCAAAACGGATGAGTGTGGAGGGAGAACGTGTCAGCAACGTGGAGGGGGTCGAGTGTGTGTCCTACGAGGTGGAACTCGCTACCCGAGTCCACCCGTTGGCCGGCGAGAGAGAGCTCGCCGGCACTCGCTAAACAAAAGGTCATGGGCGAACCTGCCCCATGTCACAACCTGCGCACAAACTGAGTTTTGACACACTCGGTGTCTGTGTAAACTAACATGATCTCACAAGCAAGACTAAAGTAGGTCACCAAGGCAATGTAGTTCACAAACAAACAAGCACGGCACTCTATTGTCTTGAAGACAAATGTGAGCTCTCCAAGAGGGGAGCAGCGACGACGTGAGTGTATCCTGAGGCTGCTCGCCAGCTGCCGGACTCGCGTCTGCTCCCCAAGTCTCCCGTACTCTGTGCCTCCTTAGGGATCTGCAAAGCAATGGACGTGAGCCGAGAGGTCACATTAGGGACACCAACAACAAGTGGGGGGATTGTCACCCTTCGAAGGGATTTCTGAGAAGATGCGTGCAAGCTTCCTAGCGACACAGCCATTGACTAGGCGTTAGTGCCTTGACAAACGGTGACGACAGTCACAAGTCGTGCACACAACGGCAAGGGTATGGCTAGGAGGCACAAGGCAAAGTGTCAGAATGCTTCAATAGCATTTGCAGAGAGAAATGACAAATGACAGGTTCACGGCATAAGTAGTTGCCGCGGCGCACGGCGGATGTCCCATGCGGCACTGCAAGATCTGTCCTAAAACCGGCCCAATACCAGTGTTTTGGCCGTAACTCTGCGCAGACATGTGAGAATGCTACGCTGTCTAAACCTAGACGTGCAGGATCAAAAGCCGGACGCTACGACTAGTCACATGCATGCATCTGGCATCAAACATTGGACACACAATGCAAAAACATGCAAATCGGGCCCACGAGCAGTCCACCGATAAACTCGTGCGTGTTGCAGAGTAGCTGCAGGAGGTCCCGGGTATCGTCCAGAGCTCTGAAACAGTCGTCGGTCAGCTCCAAGCTGGTAGTCCGCCACGAGATGATGCACCGGTACCACGAGGGCCGGCATGAGGAATGTGCACAAGTATGGACACAGCCGAGTGGTCACAGTGAACTGTACAGGTTGACATGAACGTCACAAATCACAACAATTGCGACATCTCTTTCATGTATTCTTCTGTTCTTATCACTAATGCAACATCAATGTTCTGTGTAGTAAGCAAGTTTAAGCCCTGAGCGAAATATGGGTACTGATCGCATATGATCCGTCAAGCGGTGAAGAGATCTAGAGAAATTTATTGCACCTTTTACCCCCCCCCCCCCCCCC
>SZWC01013885.1:54783-67829 GCA_023375785.1 Penium margaritaceum
GTAATCTGCCTCTGACATGTGGAGGTGGCCCACGTCTTCCTCGCGTAGCATAAAATCTGCCTCACTGGATGGCACACATGCAGACTGGAGAACTCGTGAATACAGCTCTATCTGCATCTTTGTTGTTGAAGATGATGGAGCCGGTATTGCTGCATCCTCCTGGGGGTCAACTAAACTCGCAATGTACTGAGATGTTGCAACATCGGATGCAGCTGCAGGTATCGCATCCACACCACACCTTGTGTCTGTCATACAAGGAGTGAGCGGTCGCACGCTGAGAGAGAAGGAGAAGGAGGAGTCGTTAGATTTCGTGGAGCATGTGGAAATGTTGTCCGTGCAGGTACTGCCATTCTCAACGTCGATGTGATCAGCAAGGTCACCAACAGGTGAAAACAAGGGGACAAAAATCAGCTACTGCTGACAATGTGACTCCATCCACGTGTACGGATGTGCTCAAGTGTCCTTGAATGCCGCCATAGTGGACACATGTGTGCAGGACTCTGGCTCGGCAATGCCTGTCAAGGCGACCAACAAGCACAGCTGGCACTCACGCACTGTCTCGCCAGAAAGGCTGGTCGCTGCCACCTGCTCGATGATAGAGTGAGTACCACCATTTGACTCCGTCATGTGTGTCGCTGCTTCGTTGTGTGTACGGGAACCCAGAGACTGTAGGAACATTGACGACTCCTGACGCTGAAGCTGGTCCTCAGGTAGCGCAGATGAGACGGTGGAGCCTGTTGTGTCTGCAGCAGCATATGTCCCAGCGACATCTCTCAGAATTGTTGCTCTCAAGAATACCTCAACCTCTAAAAGACCGGCTAGCCGACTTTGCTCATGCACTATGAACATTGTTGGGTAGGAGTGATTCGCATGCGCCAACACCCCAGTAAATCCGTGTAGGGTATCCTAATCTGCACGGGACTCCTATGCCACCGCCAGGCCGCTACCAGTCGGAGTCGCAAATGGCACCGCCAATGCACACGGGACCTGCACTCCTCTTGATGCAACCTGCTACTGTAGAATGTCCGGCTGCTGCCCCAGCGTAGATGTTGACGTCGATGACATGCACGTCCCAAGTACTCCAACACCCGCCGGACTAGTGTGAGTCGTCTGCACACTTTCCCCCAAAAGCTCGGTAGATACAACCCGATCCGTACGGGACTCCTGTGCCACCCCTGGGCCTCCATTAGACGGAGCCGCAAGTGGCATCGTCTAGGGACGCCGTGCCTGCGCTCCTCCTGATGTCACCTGCTGCTATGGAAGATCTGGATCCAGCCCAGACGATAACGGGCAAGTCTCCACCATGAACGCCATGTCGGGATCAAACTCCACGCCATGTACTGTCACCGTATCATCTGAGTCTGCCTGAGCGGACGCTGGGGCACCACAGCCTGGCGCAAGTGCGGATCTTGTCGCTATGGTCACAATAGGCAATGCGCGGTGACCACACTCTCCCTTGATAGGTAGAGCAACGGAAGCCGAAGGGGTGGAGGATGTAGCAAAACCGGCGCGAATACGACGTGCGGAGCGCTGACACTGACGCCGCGAGGACACACGACTGGAATGACTGCATGAAGACATGTCATCGCGAGGTAGCGTCATGGGCGTAGGAGATTGGAGGATCGAGACGATGGTGGCAGCCCGGGATAGGCCGATAGGTGAAGCTGAAGGGACACCATCGAATGATGAAGAAAGAGAGAATGAAGAAGATGTGGTCGAAGAGGCCGTCAACAAACTACTAGCAAAAGCACGCTCAATGATGACGAGGTCACAAAGCCGCTCCAGCGTCTGCTCGCAAGAGGTCCAGCTCAGGGATCTACCAACGCCGGCAGATCCGTATGCTGTGGAGGAAGCATGCTCGGATGAGGCTGAAGCCAAGGTGGATGCCAGGCGGGAGGGCGCGTCCAACAATGACGCCAACCATGACGTCCATCACCACAGTAGTAACAGGCGAACGCGTAGGGCGCCTACTCAAATATCCGCGCACTCATCTCGTGCGCTGGACGATGTATAGGTACCGAGGGTACCTACTCCTGATGGTAAACACCAAGCCACGGAGGATAATGAGGCCAGCAGGAACTGTCACTCCTGGAGGTCACGGTGTCCGGATCAGCAAACTTGACCAGACGAGACGAGCTGCATTACCACAGCACGCCCGGAGACTAGTGTCTATTGCATTGCGGCTACTAATGTTGCTGCGACTAATAGAGCAAAGTCTGCTCCAAGACGAGAAGGGGTGGCGGCTGCAGGTGTGGCTGCTGCTCCAAGCGGTAGACGACCCAACCCTCGGAGATGGAAAGACTCGAATCCGCCGTCGATCCTACGGAGTGGAGAGCGCGCACCAATCCACGGGCCCCAGGGAAATGTTTGTCTAGGACACGTCTCGAAGTGGAGATCGACGCCGACGACAATCTGCCGTCAGCTGGGAAGAACAAAGTGTAAACGTAGCCGCAACTACCCCTCAGGTGTTCACGTGCATTTATTTCATGCTCCCTCACGCTGCTGCCGGCGCGGCGCCACGTGGCACGTTCTCTTTGCGTTTCGCCAACTGACGCTGCTTCTGCTGCTCACACACCCCCGAATGCTCTGATACCAAATTGGAAATGATTTAAGGGCATACAGGCCCATGCAAAAACGAACATGAGCTCTATGTGTGAGTGCGATGCAAGACGGCAAGAATTTGGCTAAGTCTGGAACGCTGAATATAAAAGAACGAGAGAGTACAAATGAGCCCCTAGGGGCTTATGTAGGGGCACCGGCAACTAGCCGCACTGGGGCCCGTCACCCCCGCTGAACCCAAATGAGTCAACGGGGAGAACACACTATGTACACCACGATAACAGTCAACGGTGGTCTCCTCGAGGCACCGGGAGAGCTTTCCGAGTGCCCGGGTCTCAACCACTGAGAAAATGCGAGCAGTGCTAAATTANTCTCTTTCGGGTGCAAGATTGGTGGGCTCGATCATGCTCGGCTCTGCCAGAGAGAATATCTCTCTACTCTCAACATTCAGTGATGAGCCATAGGATGGCTGAAAAATGAGCGTGCTCCACATACGTTCGTGGTCGATGTGGATTCTGTTGGTTTTTCGCATCTCTCATTGTGCTCTGTTGTGTCCTCCCGGCTTGTGTACATCGGCGTGCACATGACTGACGGCGAGACTCGACGCTGATGGAGTGTCGTCCGGTGGAGCCGACGCACACTGAGGTCTTCTCGCAGTTCGCTGGAGCCTTCTCTCTCCGGCGACGCGCTCAGCTCCATCGGCAGGCCTCCTCGGCGGTCGTGCTGCCGGCGGTCATTGACACCGCAGTTGCTGCTTGCATGCGTCCAGCGCGTCCCATCGCGTCTGTATCGTCATGCACTGCCTAGGGTCCCAGTTGCATGTTGCATGGCCCTGTTTGGCAGCATAAACCATTGTGGGCACTATCTGGGTTTAGGCTGCCATAACTCCTCGCTTCTATTTTTCTAGCAGATTCTGAACGCACGGCTGCGTTCGCAGCGTCGGTATTATGGTATGGTCTAGTTTTCAGGCAAAACGGACGACGCCCGGGTTTTGGGCTGTCGGCTGCCTGGCAGGCCTCACCGAGAAAACCTGCCAGCCTGAACTGAGCTATTTTCTGATTGGCTGATGAACTGAGTAATAAGCTCTACAGAGCTGGGGGGGGGGGGGGGGGGGNCTAGAACTTGGAGGGGTCTCCCATTGTTGTTCATTCTTCATTCCTAATCAGTCATTATCAGTTTTCAGCTGCTTTCTGGCGCTAACTCTGGCGCGCGCGTTTCTGAGTATCAAAACCGAGAGCTTCCAGACTTCGACTATAGAGCAGCAGACTGAGGGGGCAGCTGACTTAAGCAACGAGCGTGGAAGCCCGCACGCTGCATCAACAACGCTACTGCCCCAACATGCTGCATAGTTTCCTTTTTGGTATCAGAGCCAGAGCGTAGCAGCAGTAGCAGAAGACTGGCGAACAGGTGCCAGACAACGCCGGCGGACCTCCGATACGCGCCAGTGCAGGGGAAATGCTGCCGGATTTTTTCCGACAGCATTGACCCTCCTGGTGGCGGCGTCAGAATTTTTCCCACGGCCAATGGGCCAGGGGAAATGCTGCCGAAATCTTTTTGGCAGCACTGACCCCCACGCGTGACGCGAGGAGGTGAGCGGCAGGCGGCGTCTGACGTCTGTGGGCGACGACGCACGCGGCAAAGTCACCCAAGTGCAGTGACTGGCACCACCAGCAGCAGTAGGTAGAAGCAGCAGCTCGCAGCAGCCCGCTGCAGCAGCAGCTTGCAGCAGCAGCAGCAGCAGCTCGCAGCAGCAGCAGCAGCAGCCCGCAGTAGCAGCAGCTCGCAGCAACAGCAGCAGCAGCGTGCAGCAGCAGCAGCGGCGTGCAACAGCAGCAGCAGCCCGCAGCAGCAGCTGGCTGCAGCAGCTCGCAGCAGCAGTAGGCAGCAGCCGCAGCACGCAGCAGCTGCAGCAGCATGTAGCAGCAGCAGCGGGCTGCAGCAGCTGCTGCAGCGAGCTGCAGCAGCCGACAGCTGCAGCAGCAGCAGCAGCAGCAGCGCGCAGCAGCTGCCAGCCACGGCTGCTGCTGCCCGCTGCTCGCAGCGAGCGAGCAACGAGCAGCAACTCGCTGCTGCCAGCGAGCAGCAGCTCGCTGCTGCTGGGCGAGCAGCAGCCCGCTGCTCGCAGCAGGCAGCGGGTTGCTGCCTGCTGTTGACAAGAAAAAAACAAAAACAAAAAAAGAGACAGCAAAAAAAATCCCCCACCCCCGCAGCTCGCTGCAGCATCCTGCAGCTGCAGCGAGCAACTGCTGCAGCACGCAGCAGCTGCAGCAGTACTCAGCTGCAGCAGCGAGCTGCAGCAGCTCACTACTGCAGCAGCAGCAGTCACAGCAACTGCTGCAGCTCGCAGCACAAGCAGCAGCACCCGCAGTTGCAGCAACAGCAACAGCAGCAGCAGCAGCAAACAGTTGCAGCAGCAGTAGCAGCAGCAGCAACAGCAGCAAACAACTGCAGCAGCAGCTGTAGCAGCAGCAGCAGCAACAGCAGCAGCAGCAGCTGCACCAGCATCTACAGCAGCATCAGCACCAACAACTACAGCGGCGGCCCCAACACTTGGTACTACTGACGTCAGCACCCCTCTGCTGACGTCACTGCTGACGTCATCAACAGAGAAAGGAAAGAAAAAAGGAGGCCGGGGGAGAAAACAGTGGCACTACACACGCAGTTCCCTCTGTTGACGTCAGCCATCCTTGGCTGACGTCACTGCTGACATCAGTAGCACACAAAACACAAAAAAAAACAAAAAAAAAACACAAGGGGACGAGAGGCACCTTTAACCACCATGACCAACAGCCCCTCTGACACGGGGTCCTCCTCCATTGGGGGAGGGACCCCTAGCCCCCCTTTTGTGCAGCAGCTGCAGCAGCAGCAGCAGCAGCAGCAACAGCCGCAGCAGTAGCAGCAGCAGCAGCAGCCGCAACCGCAGCAGTAGCAACAGCAGCCGCAGCAGCAGCAGCAGCAGCAGTAGCAGCAGCAGTTGCCCTCTGGCATCGGCAGTGGCATCCCTGATCCACTCGCCGCTCTTCAGCTGCAGCTCGCCGCCTTGATGCAGAGGCAGCAGCAGCAGCAGTAGCAACTGCAGCAACAGATGTCCTCTGGCATCGGCGGCGGCGTCCCTGAGCCCCTCGCCGCTCTTCAGCTACAGCTCACCGCCTTGACGCAGCAGCTTGCGGCGCTGCAGCCATCAGCTTCCCATACTACTACCGGTGCGCTGCCATCCTTCATCCCTCTAGGGCACGCCAGCCCAGCTGTGTCTGCTGTCACGCACTACCTAGCGCAGCAGCAGACTCAGCGCCAGCGGCAGACGGTGACCTCCGTCCCTGGCCCCACTCTGGGCGCCGGCCGCAGGCAGAAGGACTTTGAGACACCGCCGCCGCCGCTTAAGGCTGGCGAGCAGTTCCGGAGCTGGGAGCTCAGCTTCCGGATCTGGGCGCAAGGGGAGGGCCTATGGGTGTACTACACCCATCCCTATGACTCCACCCAGGCCGACCAGCTGTATGACGCTGGTCGCGCCGTCCGTGCCCTCGTCCCAGTCGCCCCTCCGGCTTCCCGCCTGGCACTGGAGCCTTTCCNCACTCTGGGCGCCGGCCGCAGGCAGAAGGACTTTGAGACACCGCCGCCGCCGCTTAAGGCTGGCGAGCAGTTCCGGAGCTGGGAGCTCAGCTTCCGGATCTGGGCGCAAGGGGAGGGCCTATGGGTGTACTACACCCATCCTTATGACTCCACCCAGGCCGACCAGCTGTATGACGCTGGTCGCGCCGTCCGTGCCCTCGTCCCAGTCGCCCCTTTGGCTTCCCGCCTGGCACTGGAGCCTTTCCTCGGCGACTTCACCACTGGCGCCACACCAGACCCTGCACCCGCATGGCACATCCTCACTCGGCCTCATCGCCTGTCCAACGGCGCTGAGATCAGCCGTCTGCTCCGAGAGTTCAACTCCCTACGCATGGGGGAGACCGAGACAGTCACTGCCTACTGGCAGCGGGCGGAGGACATCCTGCGTCGTCTCGGCACAGCTGCTCCACCCCCTCTGTCCGTGCTCCTCACCATCAAGCGCGGCGCCACCAGCGCGTACGCAGACGTCTTCGTCCACTACCCCCAGGACGTCCTCTCCACCATGGCGACCCAGGACACCCTCATGCCATGGGCATACGAGCTCTTCCTCCGCATTGAGGAAGCTCGCCAGGAGTCCGAACTCCATCGCACGGAGGCTCTCGCCTCCGTGGCCATCGCCTCCCCCGCCACAGCTACATCCGCCAGCTCCTCCGCCAGCTCCTCCGCCAGCGCTTCGCCGACGGGGAAGAAGAAGCGTCAGAGCAAGAAGGGCAAGGGTCAGCAGCAGCAGCAGCATCCGTCGACCAGGTCTGGCAGTGGTGGCTCTGCCTGCCACAACTGTGGCCAGCCTGGGCACGGGTGGTACACGTGCCCGCTGCCGACGGATGAGGCGCGCGTCATCGCCACCATGCGTCGCCAGCGGGAGTGCCGTCTCGCCTCTGCCTCCATCGCTGTTGCCAGCTCTGATGCCTCGACCCCGTCCAGCGGCTCCACCACCCCGGTCGCCTCGCCAGTCCCGCAGACACCGACTTCGCGGCAGTCGGCACCCCCGTTTCCTTCGGCGATTCCGTCCTCCTCCTACCCGGGCTCCGGCGCCGTCCCTCCGCACTCCGTCTACGCTCCCGGGCCCTCCTCCCGTGAGCGTCATCTGGAGCAATTTATCGCGCTCCAGCTCGGACTGCCTCGCCCTCCTCCCCAGGGAAGTGCGAGTTGCGTCACCTCCTGCTCTCCTGCCGAGCCCTGCATGACTGAGACTGAGCTGCGGTTGTGTCCCATTTCCCCGTCTGTCTCGTCGTCGCCCGTGGCCTCCTCCGCCTCTCTTCTTGATGATGTTGCCTGGCTTGACGATTGGCAGTCCCGTTTCGCGCCTCCGTCCACCGCGTCCGCGTCCCTCGCCTGCTGCCATGTGACCATTAGCGATCTAGCGACCCCGGTCCAGGACCCTGCTGAGACCTGGATCATCGACTCCGGGGCCACGCATCACATGACGGCCTCTCGAGAGGCCTTCAGTATGCTCGGTCCTGTCGGCGATGTCTCCGGTGTCCGGACGGGCTCTGGACAGGTGTTGCCTGTCCGTGGTGTTGGCGTCGTTCGTTTTCGTGGTCCTGCCGGTGACGTCTTTCTGACCGATGTCCTCTTCGTCCCTGGTCTCNTGTGTCGTTGCGTCCGTCTGGTCTTGTCGTCCTGCACGCCACCGCCCGTGGCAACCTGTGGCATGTTCCTCGTCTCTCCTCTTCTTCTCTCGTCTCCTCCTCGTCGGCCGCCACAGGCCATGTGCTCGTCACCAGTACGCTTTCTCGTCAGCACACCCGCCTCTTGTACCGCCGCCTCTGCCACGTCCACCCTGCCGCTGTGGACAGCATGCTTCGCACCCAGCCTGCCTCGGGCCTTGACACGGAGACTTTCCCTCTCCCGTGCCCCACTGAGTGCATTGACTGCGCTCACGGGAAGATGCACCGGTCCACGTACCCCTTGTCTGCCTCCCGTGCATCTGCCCCTCTCGACCTTGTCCATTCGGATGTCATGGGCCCTCTCCCCACCGAGTCGGTCGGCGAGCATGGCGGCTATGTCCTCACCCTCACGGACGACTATTCTCGCAATCGCTGGGTCTTCTGCCTTAGGCAGAAGAGCGATGTCGCCCAGGCCATCCAGGACTGGCTTGTCCTCGCAGAGCGCGCATGTGGCCGCTCCCTTCGCCGCTTTTGCTTCGATCGCGGTGGCAAGTACATGGGTGAGGCCACGACTTTCCTCGCCTCCCGCGGGATCCACCACGAGACATCGGCGCCCTACACCCCCGCCCAGAACGGTGTCTCCGAGCAGTGGAACCGGACCATGGCCGACGCCGTCCCCACCATGCGTGGCGAGTCCGGTCTCTCCGAGGGCTTCTACTTTGAAGCCATGGCCTACATGACCTGGGTCTGGAACCGGATTCCCCACGGTCCCCTTCCCCGTCAGTCCACGCCGTACCAGCATTGGTGCGGTCAGCGCGCTGACCTCCGCCCCGCTCGCGTCTGGGGTTGTGTCGCCATTTTCTGGCTACCCGCCCCGCAACAGGGCGGCAAGCTCGCCCCCCGCGGCCGTCCCTGCACCTTCCTCGGTGTCTCTCGCCAGTCCAAGGCCTGGCGCTTCTGGGACCCCTCCCGACACTGCATCGTCGAGTCCCGGGATGCCCTCTTCTTCGAGGACCTATTTCCTCGCGACCTCATTCGCTCTGGCTCGTCTGTATCTATCCCGTCGCGTGGGGGAGTGGTAAGTCCGTCCTCCGTCCTACCGCGTCCGGGTGACACATTCTTCGGTCCCTCCGGGCCGGCTGCCCCAGTTGCGTCCGCTGGTCCCTACGGGCCAGCTTCCCCAGCCGCGTCCGCTGGTCCCTCCGGGTCCACTGGTCCCTCCGGGCCAGGTTTCCCAGCCGCGTCCGCTAGTCCCTCCGGGCCAGCTTCCCCAGTCGCGTCCGATGGTCCCTCCGGGCCAGCTGCCCCAGTTGCGTCCGCTGGTCCCTCCGGACCAGCTGGCCCAGTCGCGTCAGCTGGTCCCTCCAGGCCAGCTGCCCCAGCCGCGTCCGCTGGTCCCTCCGGGCCAGCTGCCCCAGTCGCATCCACTGGTCCCTCCGGGCCAGCTGGCCCAGTCGTGTCAGCTGGTCCCTCCGGGCCAGCTGCCCCAGTCGCGTCCGCTGGTCCCTCCGGGCCAGCTGTCCCAGTCGCGTCTACTGGTCCCTCCGGGCCGGCAGCCCCGTCGTGTCCGCTGATCTCTCCGGGCCGACAGCCCCAGTCGCCTCCACTGACCCATCAGACTCAGCGCCGTCGCATGCCTTGCCACGCTACACACGTGGCCCCGGCGGCAGCCTCCGACCCAAGCCGTCGGTGAGCGTGCAGACTGTCGCACCGCGCTTGGTAGCGCCTCGACCCCCCGTGGCTCCACGTGCCTCCTCCACTCCCACGGTCGTGAGTGGGGACCCTGGCACCAAGGCCCTGGGCCTGACCACATCGGCCATCGTTGCAGATTTGCACCCGGGCTCCGCATTGGGCTACGCCATGCTCCATCACAAGCATCGGCACGCTGTCATGGCTGCCCTGGCGCGCATCCCACCTGGGGCGCGAGAGGCACATGCTCTCTCAGTCCGCTCCACAGCACGCCCGGAGGACCCAGCCACTTTGCGCGAGGCACGAGTCTCTCCTGAGGCTACACACTGGGACGCTGCCTGCGCCGATGAGCTCGCCGCTATCCGACAGCACCACGTGTACGACCTCGTCGACCTTCCTCTAGATCGGAAGGCCATCGGCGCCAAGTGGGTCTTTCGGCGCAAGTGGAAACCCGACGGGTCCTTGGACAAGTACAAGGCCCGCCTCACTGCAAAGGGGTTTGCCCAGGTCCCTGGGGTCGACTATGACCAGATCTTTGCCCCAGTTGGCCAGTTCTCCACCAGCCGGGCGCTCTTCAGCCTGGTCGCCCAGTACGGGTGGGAGCTGCGTCAGATGGATGTGAGCAACGCTTTTCTCCATGGTTCACTGGAGGGTGAGGAGCTTTACATGGTGCAGCCACCAGGCTTCGACGATGGCACCGGGAGAGTGTGGCGACTGCGTAAGGCCCTCTATGGCCTGAAGCAGTCGCCTCGGTGCTGGAACCAGGAGATCATCAGCACGCTCCTTCGTGGTGGGCTCCAGCGCAGTACCGCGGACCCTGCACTGTTTGTCAGTCCGCGAGGCCAGACCTTCGCTGCTGTTCTGGTGTACGTCAACGACCTCCTCATTGCGTCGCCAGACACGGCCGCCATCCAACGCATCAAGGACCTGCTGCACGCCACCTACCAGATGAAGGATCTCGGGTCTGCCCGAGTCTTCCTGGGCCTGGAGCTCGAGCATGATCGCTCCCAGGGCATCCTCCATGTCCATCAGGCTGCTTATGTGCAGACTCTGTCCACTCGCTTCGCCGAGGACCTCCCACTCGTGCCGAGCGCATCCTCACCCATGTCGCCCGATGGCCAGGTGAAGCTGAAGAGTCCTGACCCAGCTGTTGTGGGGGAGCCAGTTGACGTGACCACGTACCTGCGAGTCATCGGGTCAATGATGTTCCTGGCGACGACGATGCGTCCAGACATCGCGTTCGCCGTCAACCTCCTGGCCCAGTTCTCTCAGGAGCCACGTCACCTCCACCACGAGGCCGCGATCCGAGTACTGCGCTATGTCGTCTCGACTCCTCGGTAATGTCTCATGTTCCGCCGTCAACCGTCTGTTGTCGCAGTGGGCTACACCGACAGCGACTGGGCCGGCAGTCCTGACGGTAAGAGTCGCACAGGCGGGATCTTTTTGATTGGCGGCACGGCTGTGTCCTGGCATAGTGGCAAGCAAGGGTGCATTGCACGGAGCACTTCTGAGGCTGAGTACGTGGCTCTTGGATCAGGCGCGTGTGAGAGTGTGTGGTTGCGTCATCTGTTGTCCGAGTTGCGTCAGTCCGTCCCATCCATCACGTTGCATTGTGACAATGAGAGTGCCATGGCCATTGCCGACAATGACGGTGTGCATCACACACGCACAAAGCACATCAACGTTGAGTATCACTATGTGGGCTCATTGTTGCATGACGGCAGTATCAGCATCGTGTAGGTTGAGACAGCACGGCAGTTGGTTGACTTCCTGACCAAGGCACTGAAGCGCGACTCGTTTAAGAAGGCTGTGAGTTCGGTCGGTGTACGTCCGTGAGTGGCTCTCTCTCTTTATCTCTGCCTGCGTCTCTGCATGCCCTGGGGGAGTCTGGATGTTGACCGTGTCCCTGTCCGCCCATGTGCACTACGTCTATGAGTCATGGGGGAGTGTTGGTTTTTTCGCATCTCTCATTGTTCTCTGTCGTGTCCTCCCGGCTTGTGTACATCGGCGTGCAGATGACTGACGATGAGACTCGACGCTGATGGAATGTCGTCTGGTGGAGCCGACACACGCTGAGATCTTCTCGCAGTTCGTTGGAGCCTTCTCTCTCCGGCGACGGGCCCCAGGGAAATGTTTGTCTAGGACACGTCTCGAAGTGGAGATCGACGCCGACGACAATCTGCCGTCAGCTGGGAAGAACAAAGTGTAAACGTAGCCGCAACTACCCCTCAGGTGTTCACGTGCATTTATTTCGTGCTCCCTCACGCTGCTGCCGGCGCGGCGCCACGTGGCACGTTCTCTTTGCGTTTCGCCAACTGACGCTGCTTCTGCTGCTCACACACCCCCGAATGCTCTGATACCAAATTGGAAATGATTTAAGGGCATGCAGGCCCATGCAAAAACGAACATGAGCTCTATGTGTGAGTGCGATGCAAGATGGCAAGAATTTGGCTAAGTTTGGAACGCTGAATATAAAAGAACGAGAGAGTACAAATGAGCCCCTAGGGGCTTATGTAGGGGCACCGGCAACTAGCCGCACTGGGGCCCGTCACCCCTGCTGAACCCAAATGAGTCAACGGGGAGAACACACTATGTACACCACGATAACAGTCAACGGTGGTCTCCTCGAGGCACCGGGACAGCTTTCCGAGTGCCCGGGTCTCAACCACTGAGAAAATGCGAGCAGTGCTAAATCATTTCGGAATCAGCGTCCAGGCATCACGCACGGCCTTCCGAACATCGGAAGCACAAATACAGCCACTGGGTCTCCTCGTCGCACCAGTACAGTCCACCGGGTGCGCAGGTCTCAACCCACCGAGAAAGCTCTCCTAGCTCCCGACAAACCCATATGGCTGTTAAAACGCATCGACCGCGTCTCGCCGGCGCTGTTGTAAGTGTTGGAGAAGTCTCGGTACAGTCCGGAGGCCGGTCGTGTCGTCACGCCCTCCTCTCCAATGCACCGCCAACGTGGGTGTATGGATAATGCATCAGCGTCAATCGTGACAAGTGGAAGCCACACAAATCAACACAAAGCACATCAGCATTGAGGATCACTTTGCATGCGAGCGCATTACCGCAGGAGATGTCCGGGTCGTTTGGAACGACAAGCGTCAGCAGCATGCATGCTTTCTTACCAAAGCTCTCAGCAGTAGGATGTTCAAGGCAGTTGTGCATGCAATTGGCTTGTTGCGTGCACGCGATGCTCCTGACTGAATTGACACTCTCTTGTCCATCCCTCGTACTGTGCTCCTTCGTGTGGTGTGTGAGTTGTTCACCTATGGGTCATGGGGGATTGTTGGTTTGTCTGTCGAACTCGCAAGTGACCTTTTGCCTCCTTCCGTTTACACACATTCACACCATTCCTGCGGGTGACTGAGCAAAACTAAAGCTATGGAGCCATGCATCACTCACGTCTCTTTCGGGTGCAAGATTGGTGGGCTCGATCATGCTCGGCTCTGCCAGAGAGAATATCTCTCTACTCTCAACATTCAGTGATGAGCCATAGGATGGCTGAAAAATGAGCGTGCTCCACATACGTTCGTGGTCGATGTGGATTCTGTTGGTTTTTCGCATCTCTCA
>SZWC01013886.1:0-36953 GCA_023375785.1 Penium margaritaceum
GCGGACTGGTTGCGAATGGTGCAAACTGGTTGCGGAGTGGTGCAAACTGGTTGCGGAGTGGTGTGAACTGTTTGCAGAGTGGTGCAAATTGGTTGCAGTATGGTGTGAACTGGTTGTGGAGTGGTGCGAACGGGTTGCAGAGTGGTGCAAACTGGTTGCAGAGTGGTGCGAACAGGTTGCAGAGTGGTGCAGACTGGTTGCGGAGTGGTGCAAACTGGTTGCGGAGTTGGGCGAACTGGTTTCGGAGTTGTCTGAACTGGTTGCAGAGTGGTGTAAACTAGCTGCTGAGTGGTGCGAACTGGTTGCAGAGTGGTGCACACTGGTTGCGGAGTGGTGTGAACTGGTTGCGGAGTGGTGCGAACGGGTGGCAGAGTGCTGCGAACTGGTTGCGGAGTGGTCCGAACTGGTTGCAGAGTAGTGCAAACTGGTTGCGGAGTGATGAGAGCTGGTTGTGGAGTGGTGTGAACCGGTTGCGGAGTGGTGCGAACTGGTTGCGGAGTGGTGTGATCTGGTTGCGGAGTGGTGCAAACTGGTTGGGGAGTGGTGCGAACTGGTTGGGGAGTGGTGCGAACTGGTTGCGGAGTGGTGCAAACTGGTTGCGGAATGGTGCAAACTGGTTGCGGAGTGGTGCGAACTGGCTGCAGAGTGGTGCGAACTGGTTGCAGAGTGGTGCGATCTGGTTGTGGAGTGGTGCGAACTGGTTGCGGAGTGGTGCAAACTGGTTGCGGAATGGTGCAAACTGGTTGCGGAGTGGTGCGAACTGGCTGCAGAGTGGTGCGAACTGGTTGCAGAGTGGTGCGATCTGGTTGTGGAGTGGTGCGAACTGGTTGCGGAGTGGTGCAAACTGGTTGCGGAATGGTGCAAACTGGTTGCGGAGTGGTGCGAACTGGCTGCAGAGTGGTGCGAACTGGTTGCAGAGTGGTGCGATCTGGTTGTGGAGTGGTGCGAACTGGTTGCGGAGTGGTGCAAACTGGTTGCGGAATGGTGCAAACTGGTTGCGGAGTGGTGCGAACTGGCTGCAGAGTGGTGCGAACTGGTTGCAGAGTGGTGCGATCTGGTTGTGGAGTGGTGCGAACTGGTTGCGGAGTGGTGCAAACTGGTTGCGGAATGGTGCAAACTGGTTGCGGAGTGGTGCGAACTGGCTGCAGAGTGGTGCGAACTGGTTGCAGAGTGGTGCGATCTGGTTGTGGAGTGGTGCGAACTGGTTGCGGAGTGGTGCAAACTGGTTGCGGAATGGTGCAAACTGGTTGCGGAGTGGTGCGAACTGGCTGCAGAGTGGTGCGAACTGGTTGCAGAGTGGTGCGATCTGGTTGTGGAGTGGTGCGAACTGGTTGCGGAGTGGTGCAAACTGGTTGCGGAATGGTGCAAACTGGTTGCGGAGTGGTGCGAACTGGCTGCAGAGTGGTGCGAACTGGTTGCAGAGTGGTGCGATCTGGTTGTGGAGTGGTGCGAACTGGTTGCGGAGTGGTGCAAACTGGTTGCGGAATGGTGCAAACTGGTTGCGGAGTGGTGCGAACTGGCTGCAGAGTGGTGCGAACTGGTTGCAGAGTGGTGCGATCTGGTTGTGGAGTGGTGCGAACTGGTTGCGGAGTGGTGCAAACTGGTTGCGGAATGGTGCAAACTGGTTGCGGAGTGGTGCGAACTGGCTGCAGAGTGGTGCGAACTGGTTGCAGAGTGGTGCGATCTGGTTGTGGAGTGGTGCGAACTGGTTGCGGAGTGGTGCAAACTGGTTGCGGAATGGTGCAAACTGGTTGCGGAGTGGTGCGAACTGGCTGCAGAGTGGTGCGAACTGGTTGCAGAGTGGTGCGATCTGGTTGTGGAGTGGTGCGAACTGGTTGCGGAGTGGTGCAAACTGGTTGCGGAATGGTGCAAACTGGTTGCGGAGTGGTGCGAACTGGCTGCAGAGTGGTGCGAACTGGTTGCAGAGTGGTGCGATCTGGTTGTGGAGTGGTGCGAACTGGTTGCGGAGTGGTGCAAACTGGTTGCGGAATGGTGCAAACTGGTTGCGGAGTGGTGCGAACTGGCTGCAGAGTGGTGCGAACTGGTTGCAGAGTGGTGCGATCTGGTTGTGGAGTGGTGCGAACTGGTTGCGGAGTGGTGCAAACTGGTTGCGGAATGGTGCAAACTGGTTGCGGAGTGGTGCGAACTGGCTGCAGAGTGGTGCGAACTGGTTGCAGAGTGGTGCGATCTGGTTGTGGAGTGGTGCGAACTGGTTGCGGAGTGGTGCAAACTGGTTGCGGAATGGTGCAAACTGGTTGCGGAGTGGTGCGAACTGGCTGCAGAGTGGTGCGAACTGGTTGCAGAGTGGTGCGATCTGGTTGTGGAGTGGTGCGAACTGGTTGCGGAGTGGTGCAAACTGGTTGCGGAATGGTGCAAACTGGTTGCGGAGTGGTGCGAACTGGCTGCAGAGTGGTGCGAACTGGTTGCAGAGTGGTGCGATCTGGTTGTGGAGTGGTGCGAACTGGTTGCGGAGTGGTGCAAACTGGTTGCGGAATGGTGCAAACTGGTTGCGGAGTGGTGCGAACTGGCTGCAGAGTGGTGCGAACTGGTTGCAGAGTGGTGCGATCTGGTTGTGGAGTGGTGCGAACTGGTTGCGGAGTGGTGCAAACTGGTTGCGGAATGGTGCAAACTGGTTGCGGAGTGGTGCGAACTGGCTGCAGAGTGGTGCGAACTGGTTGCAGAGTGGTGCGATCTGGTTGTGGAGTGGTGCGAACTGGTTGCGGAGTGGTGCAAACTGGTTGCGGAATGGTGCAAACTGGTTGCGGAGTGGTGCGAACTGGCTGCAGAGTGGTGCGAACTGGTTGCAGAGTGGTGCGATCTGGTTGTGGAGTGGTGCGAACTGGTTGCGGAGTGGTGCAAACTGGTTGCGGAATGGTGCAAACTGGTTGCGGAGTGGTGCGAACTGGTTGCGGAGTGGTGCGAACTTGTTGTGGAGTGGTGCGAACTGGTTGCGGAGTGGTGCAAACTGGTTGCGAAGTGGTGAGAAATAGTTGCTGGGTTGTGCAAACTGGTTACGAAGTTGTGCGATCTGGTTGCGGAGTGGCTGGAGCTGGTTGCGGAGTGGTACGAACTGGTTGCAGATTGGTGCTATCTGATTGTGGAGTGGTGGGAACTGGTTGCGGAGTGGTGTGAACTGGTTGCAGAGTGGTGCGAACTGGTTGCTTAGTGCTGTGAACTGGTTGCGGAGTGGTGCGAACTGGTTGCGGAGTGCTGCGGACTGGTTACGGAGTGGTGCAATCTGGCTGCGGACTGGTGCGAACTGCTTGTGGAGTTGTGCAGACTGGTTGCGGAGTGATGAAAACGGGTTGCAAAGTGGTGCAAACTGGTTGCAGAGTGGTGTGAACCGGTTGTGGAGTGGTGACAACTGGTTGCGGACTGGTGCAAACTAGTTGCGGAGTTTTGCGACTGGCTGCAGAGTGGTGCAAACTGGTCGCGGAGTGGTGCGAACTGGTTGCGGAGTGGTGCAAACTGGTTGCGGAGTGGTGCAAACTGGTTGCGGAGTGGCGCGAACTGGTGGCGGAGTGGTGCGAACTGGTTGCGGAGTGGTGCGAACGGGTTGCGGAGTGGTGCGAACTGGTTGCAGAGTGGTGCGAACTCGTTGCGGAGTGGTGCGAACTGGTTGCGAAGTGGTACGAACTGGTTGCGGAGTGGTGCGAACTGCTTGCGGAGTGGTGCGAACTGGTTGCGGCGTGGTGCACACTTGTTGCGGAATGGTGCAAACTGGTTGCGGAGTGGTGCGAACTGGGTGCGGAGTGGTGCGAACTGGTTGCGGAATGGTGCGAACTGGTTGCGGAACGGTGCAAACTGGTTGCGGAGTGGTGCGAACTGGGTGCGGAGTGGTGCGAACTGGTTGCGGAATGGTGCGAACTGGTTGCGGAACGGTGCAAACTGGTTGCGGAGTGGTGCGAACTGGGTGCGGAGTGGTGCGAACTGGTTGCGGAATGGTGCGAACTGGTTGCGGAACGGTGCAAACTGGTTGCGGAGTGGTGCGAACTGGGTGCGGAGTGGTGCGAACTGGTTGCGGAATGGTGCGAACTGGTTGCGGAACGGTGCAAACTGGTTGCGGAGTGGTGCGAACTGGGTGCGGAGTGGTGCGAACTGGTTGCGGAATGGTGCGAACTGGTTGCGGAACGGTGCAAACTGGTTGCGGAGTGGTGCGAACTGGGTGCGGAGTGGTGCGAACTGGTTGCGGAATGGTGCGAACTGGTTGCGGAACGGTGCAAACTGGTTGCGGAGTGGTGCGAACTGGGTGCGGAGTGGTGCGAACTGGTTGCGGAATGGTGCGAACTGGTTGCGGAACGGTGCAAACTGGTTGCGGAGTGGTGCGAACTGGGTGCGGAGTGGTGCGAACTGGTTGCGGAATGGTGCGAACTGGTTGCGGAACGGTGCAAACTGGTTGCGGAGTGGTGCGAACTGGGTGCGGAGTGGTGCGAACTGGTTGCGGAATGGTGCGAACTGGTTGCGGAACGGTGCAAACTGGTTGCGGAGTGGTGCGAACTGGGTGCGGAGTGGTGCGAACTGGTTGCGGAATGGTGCGAACTGGTTGCGGAACGGTGCAAACTGGTTGCGGAGTGGTGCGAACTGGGTGCGGAGTGGTGCGAACTGGTTGCGGAATGGTGCGAACTGGTTGCGGAACGGTGCAAACTGGTTGCGGAGTGGTGCGAACTGGGTGCGGAGTGGTGCGAACTGGTTGCGGAATGGTGCGAACTGGTTGCGGAACGGTGCAAACTGGTTGCGGAGTGGTGCGAACTGGGTGCGGAGTGGTGCGAACTGGTTGCGGAATGGTGCGAACTGGTTGCGGAACGGTGCAAACTGGTTGCGGAGTGGTGCGAACTGGGTGCGGAGTGGTGCGAACTGGTTGCGGAATGGTGCGAACTGGTTGCGGAACGGTGCAAACTGGTTGCGGAGTGGTGCGAACTGGGTGCGGAGTGGTGCGAACTGGTTGCGGAATGGTGCGAACTGGTTGCGGAACGGTGCAAACTGGTTGCGGAGTGGTGCGAACTGGGTGCGGAGTGGTGCGAACTGGTTGCGGAATGGTGCGAACTGGTTGCGGAGTGGTGCAAACTGGTAGTGGAGTGGTGCAAACTGGTTGCGGAGTGGTGCGAACTGGCTGCAGAGTGGTGAGAACTGGTTGCGGAATGGTGCAAACCGGTTGCCGAATGGTGTAAACTGGTTGCGGAGTGGTGCGAACTGGTTGCGGAGTGGTGCGAACTGGTTGCGGAGTCGTGCGAACTGCTTGCGGAATGGTGCGAACTGGTTTCTATGTGGTGCGAACTCCTTGTGGAGTGGTACGAACTGCTGGCGGAGTGGTGCATACTGGTTACGGATTGGTGCGAACTGGTTGTGAAGTGGTGGGAACTGGTTGCGAAGTGGTTCAAACTGGATGGGGAGTGGTGCGAACTGGTTGCGGACTTGTGCAAACTGGTTTCCGTGTGGTGCGAACTGGTTGCGGAGTGGTGGGAACTGGTAGCGGAGTGGTGCAAACTGGTTGCGGGGAGGTGCGATCTGGTTGCAGAGTGGTGTGAACTGGTTGTGAAGTGATGCCAACTGGTTGTGGAGTGGTGCGAACTGGCTGTGGAGCGGTGCGACCTGGTTGCGAAGTGGTGCAAACTGGTAGCGGAGTGGTGCGAACTGGTTTCGGAGTGGTTCCAACTGGTTGCGGAGTGGTGTGAACTGGCTAAGGAGTGGTGCGAACTGCTTGCGGAGTGGTGCGAACTGGTTGCGAAGTGGTGCAAACTGGTAGCGGAGTGGTGCGAACTGGTTTCGGAGTGGTTCCAACTGGTTGCGGAGTGGTGTGAACTGGCTAAGGAGTGGTGCGAACTGCTTGCGGAGTGGTGCGAACGGGTTGTGCAGTGGTGGGAACTTGTTGTGGAGTCGTGGGAACTGGTTGCGGAATGGTGCAAAGTGGTTGCCGTGTGGTGCGAACTTGTTGAGGAGTGGTGAGAACTGGTTGCGGAGTGGTGCGAACTGGTTTCGGACGGGTGCAATCTGGTTACGGAGTGGTGGGAACTGGTTGTGGAGTGGTGCGATCTGGTTGCGGAGTGGTGCAAACAGGTTGCTTAGTGGTACGAACTGGTTGCGGAGTGGTGCAATCTGGTAGCGGAGTGGTGCGAACTGGTCATGGAGTGGTGCAAACTGGCTGCGGAGCGGTGCGAACTGGTTGCGGAGTGGTGTGGACTGGTTGCAGAGTGGTGCAAACGGGTTGCGGAGTGGTGCGAACTGGTTGTACAGTGGTGTGCACTGCTTGTGGAGTGGTGCGAACTGGTTGCGGATTGGTGCAAACGGGTTGCGGACTGGTGCGAACTGGTTGCGGAGTTGTGCAAACTTGTTTGGGAGTGGTGCGAACTGGCTGCGGAGTGGTGCAAACTGGTTTCTTAGTGGTGCGATCTGGTTGCGGAGTGGTGCAAACGGGTTGCGGACTGGTGCGAACTGGTTGCGGAGTTGTGCAAACTTGTTTGGGAGTGGTGCGAACTGGCTGCGGAGTGGTGCAAACTGGTTTCTTAGTGGTGCGATCTGGTTGCGGAGTGGTGTGAACTGGTTGCGGAGTTGTGCAAACTGGTTACAGACTGGTGCAAACTAGCTTTGGAGTGGTGGGAACCGGTTGCTTAGAGATGCAAACTGGTTGCGGAGTGTTGCGAACTGGTTGTGGAGTGGTGCAATGTGGTTGAAGAGTTGTGTGAACTGGTTCTGGAGTGGTGCGAACTGGTTGCCGAGGGATGCAAACTGGTTGTGGAGTGGTACGAACCTGATTTGGAGTGGTGCGAACAGGATGCAGAGTGATGCGAGCTGGTTGCGGAGTGGTGCGAACTGGTTGCGGAGTGGTGCAAACTGGTTGCGGAGTGGTGGGAACTGGTTCAGATTGGTGCAAACAGGTTGCGGAGTGGTGAGAACTGGTTACGGAGTGGTGCAAACTGGATGCAGAGTGGTGCAAACTGGTTGCCGAGTGGTGCGAACTGGTTGCATAGTGGTGCGAACTGGTTTTGGGGTGGTGCCAACTGGTTGCAGAGTGGTGCAAACTGGTTGAGAAGTGGTGAGAAATAGTTGCGGGGTTGTGAGAACTGGTTACGGAATGGTGCGAACTGGTTGCGGAGTGGTGCGAACTGGTTGCAGAGTGGTGCGAACTGGTTGCGGAGTGGTGCGTACTCAATCTGGAGGGGTGCGAACTGGTTGCGGAGGGGTGCAAACTGGTTGCGGAGTGGTGTGAACTTGTTGCGGAGTGGTGCAAACAGGATGCGGAGTAGTGCGACCTGGTTGCGGAGTAGTGTGAACTAGTTGCGGAGTGGTGCAAACTGGTTGCAGAGTGGAGCGAACTGGTTGGGGAGTGGTGCGAACAGGTTGTGGAGTGGTGCGAATTGGTTTCGGAGTGGTTCCAACTGGTTGCGGAGTGGTGTGATTTGGCTAAGGAGTAGTGCGAACTGCTTGCGGAGTGGTGCGAACTGGTTGTGCAGTGGTGTGAACTGGTTGTGGAGTCGTGCGAACTGGTTGCGGAATGGTGCGAAGTGGTTGCCATGTGGTGCGAACTTGTTGAGGAGTGGTGAGAACTGGTTGCGGAGTGGTTCGAACTGGTTTAGGATGGGTGCGAACTGGTTACGGAGTGGTGGGAACTGGTTGTGGAGTGGTTCAATCTGGTAGCGGAGTGGTGCGAACTGGTTATGGAGTGGTGCAAACTGGCTGCGGAGTGGTGCGAACTGGATGCGGAGTGGTGTGGACTGGTTGCGGAGTGGTGCAAACGGGTTGCGGAGTGGTGCAAACTGGTTGCGGATTGGTGAAAACGGGTTGCGGACTGGTGCGAATTGGTTGCGGAGTTGTTCAAACTGGTTACAGACTGGTGCAAACTAGCTTCGGAGTGGTGGGAACCGGTTGCTTAGAGATGCAAACTGGTTGCGGTGTGGTGCAAGCTGGTTGCGGCTCGGTGCAAACTGGTTACGGAGTGGTGCAATCTGGTTGCAGAGTGATGTGAACTCGTTCTTTATTGGTGGGAACTGGTTGCCGAGGGATGCAAACTGGTTGCGGAGTGGTACGCACTGGCAGCGGAGTGGTGCGAACAGGATGCGGAGTGGTGCGAGCTGGTTGCGGAGTGGTGCGAACTGGTTGCGGAGTGGTGCAAAGTGGTTGCGGAGTGGTGCAAACAGGTTGCGGAGTGGTGGGAACTGGTTACGGAGTGGTGCAAACTGGATGCAGAGTGGTGCAAACCGGTTGTCGAGTGGTGCGAACTGGTTGCAGAGTGGTGCGAACTGGTTTTGGAGTGGTGCGAACTGGTTGCGGAGTAGTGTGAACTAGTTGCGGAGTGGTGCAAACTGGTTGCGGAGTGGAGCGAACTGGTTGGGGAGTGGTGCGAACAGGTTGTGGAGTGGTGCGAATTGGTTTCGGAGTGGTTCGAACTGGTTGCGGAGTGGTGTGATTTGGCTAAGGAGTAGTGCGAACTGCTTGCGGAGTGGTGCGAACTGGTTGTGCAGTGGTGTGAACTGGTTGTGGAGTCGTGCGAACTGGTTGCGGAATGGTGAGAAGTGGTTGCCATGTGGTGCGAACTTGTTGAGGAGTGGTGAGAACTGGTTGCGGAGTGGTTCGAACTGGTTTAGGATGGGTGCGAGCTGGTTACGGAGTGGTGGGAACTGGTTGTGGAGTGGTTCAATCTGGTAGCGGAGTGGTGCGAACTGGTTATGGAGTGGTGCAAACTGGCTGCGGAGTGGTGCGAACTGGATGCGGAGTGGTGTGGACTGGTTGCGGAGTGGTGCAAACGGGTTGCGGAGTGGTGCGAAATGGTTGCAGAGTAGTGTGCACTGCTTGTGGAGTGGTGCGAACTGGTTGCGGATTGGTGAAAACGGGTTGCGGACTGGTGCGAACTGGTTGCGGAGTTGTTCAAACTGGTTGGGGAGTGGTGTGAACTGGCTGCGGAGTGGTGCGGACTGGTTTCTTAGTGGTGCGAACTGGTTGCGGAGTGGTGCGAACTGGTTGCGGAGTTGTGCAAACTGGTTACAGACTGGTGCAAACTAGCTTCGGAGTGGTGGGAACCGGTTGCTTAGAGATGCAAACTGGTTGCGGTGTGGTGCGAGCTGGTTGCGGCTCGGTGCAAACTGGTTACGGAGTGGTGCAATCTGGTTGCAGAGTGATGTGAACTCGTTCTTTATTGGTGGGAACTGGTTGCCGAGGGATGCAAACTGGTTGCGGAGTGGTACGCACTGGTTGCGGAGTGGTGCGAACAGGATGCGGAGTGGTGCGAGCTGGTTGCGGAGTGGTGCGAACTGGTTGCGGAGTGGTGCAAACTGGTTGCGGAGTGGTGCAAACAGGTTGCGGAGTGGTGCGAACTGGTTACGGAGTGGTGCAAACTGGATGCAGAGTGGTGCAAACCGGTTGTCGAGTGGTGCGAACTGGTTGCAGAGTGGTGCGAACTGGTTTTGGAGTGGTGCGAACTGGTTGCAGACTGGTGCAAACTGGTTGAGAAGTGGTGAGAAATAGTTGCGGGGCTGTGCGAACTGGTTACGGAGTGGTGCGAACTGGTTGCAGAGTGGTACGAACTGGTTGCGGGGTGGTGCAAACAGGTTGCAGAGTGGTGCGAGCTGGTTGCGGAGTGGTGCGAACTGGTTCTGGAGTGGTGCAAACTGGTTGCGGAGGGGTGCAAACTGGTTGCGGAGTGGTGCGAACTGGTAGCGGAGTGGTGCGAACTGGTTGCGGAGTGGCTCTAACTGGTTGCCGAGTGGTGCGAACTGGTTGCAGAGTGGTACGAACTGGTTGCGGGGTGGTGCAAACAGGTTGCAGAGTGGTGCG
The DNA here is from genome assembly GCA_023375785.1 of Penium margaritaceum. Classification (NCBI taxonomy): domain Eukaryota; kingdom Viridiplantae; phylum Streptophyta; class Zygnematophyceae; order Desmidiales; family Peniaceae; genus Penium; species Penium margaritaceum. Next base: position 9,766 of record SZWC01013886.1, read on the forward strand.
AGCTGGTTGCGGAGTGGTGCGAACTGGTTCTGGAGTGGTGCAAACTGGTTGCGGAGGGGTGCAAACTGGTTGCGGAGTGGTGCGAACTGGTAGCGGAGTGGTGCGAACTGGTTGCGGAGTGGCTCTAACTGGTTGCCGAGTGGTGCGAACTGGTTGCAGAGTGGTACGAACTGGTTGCGGGGTGGTGCAAACAGGTTGCAGAGTGGTGCGAGCTGGTTGCGGAGTGGTGCGAACTGGTTCCGGAGTGGTGCGAACTGGTTGCGGAGTGGTGCGAACTGGTTACGGAGTGGTGCAAACTGGATGCAGAGTGGTGCGAGCTGGTTGCGGAGTGGTGCGAACTGGTTGTGGAGTGGTGCAAACTGGTTGCGGAGTGGTGGGAATTGGTTGCGGAGTGGTGCGAATAGGTTGCAGAGTGGTTCTAACTGGTTACGGAGTGGTGCACACTGGATGCAGAGTGGTGCAAACTGGTTGCCGAGTGGTGCGAACTGGTTGCAGAGTGGTGTGAACTGGTTTTGGAGTGGTGCGAACTGGTTGCATAGTGGTGCAAACTGGTTGAGAAGTGGTGAGAAATAGTTGCGGGGCTGTGCGAACTGGTTACGGAGTGGTGCGAACTGGTTGCGGAGTGGTGCAAACTGGTTGCGGAGTGGTGCGAACTGGTTGCGGAGTGGTGCGTACTGGTTCTGGAGTGGTGCGAACTCGTTGCGGAGGGGTGCAAACTGGTTGTGGAGTGGTGCGAACTGGTTGCGGAGTGGTGCGAACAGGATGCGGAGTGGTGCGACCTGGTTGCGGAGTGGTGCAAAGTAGTTGCGGAGTGGTGCAAACTGGTTGCGGAGTGGAGCGAACTGGTTGGGGAGTGGTGCGAACAGGTCGCGGAGTGGTGCGAACTGGTTGCGGAGTCGTGCAGACTGGTTGCGGAGTGGTGTTAACAGGTTGCGGAGTGGGGCAAACTGGTTGTGGAGTGGTGCGAACTGGTTGCGGAGTGGTGCGAACTTGCTGTGGAGTGGTACGGACTGGTTGCGGAATAGTGCAAACTGGTTGCAGAGTGGTGCGAACTGGTAGCGGAGTGTTGCGAACTGGTTTCGGAGTAGTTCGAACTGGTTGCGGAGTGGTGTGAACTGGCTGTGGAGTGGTGTGAACTGGTTGCGGAATAGTGCAAACTGGTTGCAGAGTGGTGCGGACTGGTAGCGGAGTGGTGCGAACTGGTTTCGGAGTGGTTCGAACTGGTTTAGGAGTGGTGTGAACTGGTTAAGGAGTGGTGCGAACTGCTTGCGGAGTGGTGCGAACTGGTTGTGGAGTGGTGCAAACTGGTTGTGGAGTCGTGCAAACTGGTTGCAGAACGGTGTGAACTGGTTGCCGTGTGGTGCAATCTCGTTGAGGAGTGGTGAGAACTGGTTGCGAATTGGTGCGAAGTGGTTTCGGATTGGTGCGAACTGTTGACGGAGTGGAGGGAACTGGTTGCGGAGTGGTGCGAACTAGTTGCGGAGTGGTGCGAACTGGTTGCTTACTACTGCGAACTGGTTGCGGAGTGCAGCAATCTGGTTGCGGAGTGCTGCGAACTGGTTACGGTGTGGTGCAAACTGGCTGCAGAGTGGTGCGAACTGGTTGCGGAGTGGTGTGGACTGGTTGTGGAGTGGTGTAAACGGGTTGCGGAGTGGTGCAAACTGGTTGCAGAGTGCTGTGAACTGCTTGTGAAGTGGTGCGAACTGGTTGGGGATTGGTGCAAACGGGTTGCGGACTGGTGCGAACTGGTTGCGGAGTTGTGCAAACTGGTTGCGGAGTGGTGCGAACTGGCTGCGGAGTGGTGCGAACTGGTTTCTTAGTGGTGCGAACTGGTTGCGGAGTGGTGCGAACTGGTTGGGGAGTGGTGCAAACGGGTTGCGGACTGGTGCGAACTGGTTGCGGAGTTGTGCAAACTGGTTGCGGAGTGGTGCGAACTGGCTGCGGAGTGGTGCGAACTGGTTTCTTAGTGGTGCGAACTGGTTGCGGAGTGGTGCGAACTGGTTGGGGAGTTGTGCAAACTGGTTACGGACTGGTGCAAACTAGCTTCGGAGTGGTGGGAACCGGTTGCTTAGAGATGCAAACTGGTTGCGGAGTGGTGCGAACTGGTTGCAGAGTGGTGCAAACTGCTCACGGAGTGGTGCGATCTGGTTGCAGAGTGTTGTGAACTGGTTCTGAAGTGGTGGTATCTGGTTGCCGAGGGATGCAAACTGGTTGCGGAGTGGTGCGGACAGGTTGCAGAGTGGTGCAAACAGGATGCGGAGTGGTGCAAGCTGGTTGCGGAGTGGTAAAAACTGGTTGTGGAGTGGTGCAAATTGGTTGCGGAGTGGTGCAAATTTGTTGTGGAGTGGTGCAAATTGGTTGCAGAGTTGTGTGAACTGGTTCTGGAGTGGTGCGAACTGGTTTTGGAGTGGTTGGGACTGGTTGCGGAGTGGTGTGAACTGGTTAAGGAGTGGTGCGAACTGCTTGCGGAGTGGTGCGAAACGGTTGTGGAGTGGTGCGAACTGGTTTTGGAGTCGTGCGAACTTGTTGCAGAATGGTGCGAACTGGATGCCGTGTGGTGGGAACTGGTTGAGGAGTGGTGAGAACTGGTTGCGGAGTGGTGCAAACTGGTTTTGGATTGGTGCGAACTGCTTACGGAGTGGTGGGAACTGGTTGCGGAGAGGTGCAATCTGGTTGCGGAGTGGGGAGAACTGGCTACGGAATGGTGCAAACTGGCTGCGGAGAGGTGCAAACTGGTTGCGGAGTGGTACGAACTGGTTGCGGAGCGGTGCGAACTGGCTGTGGAGTCGTGCGAACTGGTTGCCGTGTGGTGCGAACTCGTTGAGGAGTGGTGAGAACTGGTTGCGGGGTGGTGCGAACTGGTTACGGAGTGGTGCGATCTGGTTGCCGAGTGGCATGAACTGGTTGTGGAGTGCTGCGAACTGGTTGCGGAGGGGTACGAACTGGTTGCGGAGTCGTGCAGACTGGTTGCGGAGTGGTGCGATCTGGTTGCCGAGTGGCATGAACTGGTTGTGGAGTGCTGCGAACTGGTTGCGGAGGGGTACGAACTGGTTGCGGAGTCGTGCAGACTGGTTGCGGAGTGGTGCGATCTGGTTGCCGAGTGGCATGAACTGGTTGTGGAGTGCTGCGAACTGGTTGCGGAGGGGTACGAACTGGTTGCGGAGTCGTGCAGACTGGTTGCGGAGTGGTGCGATCTGGTTGCCGAGTGGCATGAACTGGTTGTGGAGTGCTGCGAACTGGTTGCGGAGGGGTACGAACTGGTTGCGGAGTCGTGCAGACTGGTTGCGGAGTGGTGCGATCTGGTTGCCGAGTGGCATGAACTGGTTGTGGAGTGCTGCGAACTGGTTGCGGAGGGGTACGAACTGGTTGCGGAGTCGTGCAGACTGGTTGCGGAGTGGTGCGATCTGGTTGCCGAGTGGCATGAACTGGTTGTGGAGTGCTGCGAACTGGTTGCGGAGGGGTACGAACTGGTTGCGGAGTCGTGCAGACTGGTTGCGGAGTGGTGCGATCTGGTTGCCGAGTGGCATGAACTGGTTGTGGAGTGCTGCGAACTGGTTGCGGAGGGGTACGAACTGGTTGCGGAGTCGTGCAGACTGGTTGCGGAGTGGTGCGATCTGGTTGCCGAGTGGCATGAACTGGTTGTGGAGTGCTGCGAACTGGTTGCGGAGGGGTACGAACTGGTTGCGGAGTCGTGCAGACTGGTTGCGGAGTGGTGCGATCTGGTTGCCGAGTGGCATGAACTGGTTGTGGAGTGCTGCGAACTGGTTGCGGAGGGGTACGAACTGGTTGCGGAGTCGTGCAGACTGGTTGCGGAGTGGTGCGATCTGGTTGCCGAGTGGCATGAACTGGTTGTGGAGTGCTGCGAACTGGTTGCGGAGGGGTACGAACTGGTTGCGGAGTCGTGCAGACTGGTTGCGGAGTGGTGCGATCTGGTTGCCGAGTGGCATGAACTGGTTGTGGAGTGCTGCGAACTGGTTGCGGAGGGGTACGAACTGGTTGCGGAGTCGTGCAGACTGGTTGCGGAGTGGTGCGATCTGGTTGCCGAGTGGCATGAACTGGTTGTGGAGTGCTGCGAACTGGTTGCGGAGGGGTACGAACTGGTTGCGGAGTCGTGCAGACTGGTTGCGGAGTGGTGCGATCTGGTTGCCGAGTGGCATGAACTGGTTGTGGAGTGCTGCGAACTGGTTGCGGAGGGGTACGAACTGGTTGCGGAGTCGTGCAGACTGGTTGCGGAGTGGTGCGATCTGGTTGCCGAGTGGCATGAACTGGTTGTGGAGTGCTGCGAACTGGTTGCGGAGGGGTACGAACTGGTTGCGGAGTCGTGCAGACTGGTTGCGGAGTGGTGCGATCTGGTTGCCGAGTGGCATGAACTGGTTGTGGAGTGCTGCGAACTGGTTGCGGAGGGGTACGAACTGGTTGCGGAGTCGTGCAGACTGGTTGCGGAGTGGTGCGATCTGGTTGCCGAGTGGCATGAACTGGTTGTGGAGTGCTGCGAACTGGTTGCGGAGGGGTACGAACTGGTTGCGGAGTCGTGCAGACTGGTTGCGGAGTGGTGCGAACTGGCTGTGGAGTGGTGCGAACTGGTTGCGGATTGGTGGAAACTGGTTGCGGAGTGGTGCGAACTGGAAGTGGAGTGGTGCGAACTGGTTTCGGAGTGGTTCGAACTGGTTGCGGAGTGGTGTGAACTGGTGAAGGAATTGTGCGAACTGGTTGTGGAGTGGTGCGAACTGGCTGTGGAGTCGTGCGAACTGGTTGCCGTGTGGTGCAAACTCGTTGAGGAGTGGTGAGAACTGGTTGCGGAGTGGTGCGAACTGGTTTCGGATTGGTGCAAACTGGTTACGGAGTGGTGGGAATTTGTTGCGGAGTGGTGCGAACTGGTTGCGGAGTGGTAAGAACTGGTTGCTTAGTGGTGCGAACTGGTTGCGGAGTGGTGCAATCTGGTTGCGGAGTGGTGAGAACTGGCTACGGAATGGTGCAAACTGGCTGCGGAGTGGTGCGATTTGGTTGCGGAGTGGTGTGGACTGCTTGCGGAGTGGTGCAAACGGGTTGTGGAGTGGTGCGAACTAGTTGCAGAGTGGTGTGAACTGCTTGTGGAGTGGTGCGAACTGGTTGAGGATTTGCACAAACGGGTTGCGGACTGGTGCGAACTGGTCGGGAGTTGTGCGATCTGGTTGCAGATTGGTGTGAACTGGTTGTGGAGTGGTGTGAACTGGTTCCGGAGGGGTGCAAACTGGTTGTGGAGTGGTGCAAACTGGTTGTGGAGTGGTGCAAACTGGATGCAGAGTGGTGCAAACTGGTTGCCGAGTGGTGCGAACTGGTTGCGGAGTGGTGCGAACTGGTTGTGGAGTGGTGTGAACTGGTTGCAGAGTGGTGCAAACTGGCTGCGAAGTGTAGAGAAATAGTTGCGGGGTTGTGCAAACTGGCTATGGAGTGGTGCAAACTGGTTGTGGAGTGGTGTGAACTGGTTGCGGAGTGGTGCGAACTGGTTGCGGAGTGGTGCGTACTGTTTCTTGAGTGGTGCGAACTGGTTGCGGAGGGGTTCAAACTGGTTGCGGAGTGTTGCGAACTGGTTGCCGAGTGGTGCGAACAGAATGCGGAGTGGGCTGGATGCGGAGTGGTGCAAACTGGTTGCGGAGTGGTGCAAACCGGTTGCGGACTGGTGCGAACTGGTTGCGGAGTGGTGCGAACAGGTCGCGGAGTGGTGCGAACTGGTTGCGGAGTGGTAGAGACTGGTTGCGGAGTGGTGTTAGCTGGTTGCGCACTGGGGTGAACTGGTTGTGGAGTGGTGCGAACTGGTTGCGGAGTGGTGCAAACTGGTTGCGGAGTGGTGCGAACTGGTAGCGGAGTGTTGCGAACTGGTTTCGGAGTGGTTCAAACTGGTTGCGGAGTGGTGTGAACTGGTTAAGGAGTGGTGCGAACTGCTTGCGGAGTGGTGCGAACTGGTTGTGGAGTGGTGCGAACTGGTTGTGGAGTCGTGCGGACTGGTTGCGGATTGGTGCGAACTGGTTGCCGTGTGGTGCGAACTCGTTGAGGAGTGGTGAGAACTGGTTGCGGAGTGGTGCGAACTGGTTTCGGATTGGTGCGAATTGGTTACGGAGTGGTGGGAACTTGTTGCGGAGTGGTGTGAACTGGTTGCGGAGTGGTAAGAACTGGTTGCTTAGTGGTGCGAACTGGTTGCGAAGTGGTGCAATCTGGTTGCGGAGTGGTGAGAACTGGTTACGGAATGGTGGAAACTGGCTGCGGAGTGGTGCGAACTGGTTGCGGAGTGGTGTGGACTGCTTGCGGAGTGGTGCAAACGGGTTGTGGAGTGGTGCGAACTAGTTGCAGAGTGGTGTGAACTGCTTGTGGAGTGGTGCGAACTGGTTGAGGATTTGCACAAATGGGTTGCGGACTGGTGCCAACTGGTTGCGGAGTTGTGCAAATTGGTTGCGGAGTGGTGCGATCTGGTTGGAGATTGGTGTGAACTGGTTGTGGAGTGGTGTGAACTGGTTGGGGAGGGGTGCAAACTGGTTGCAGAGTGGTGCGAACTGGTTGCGGAGTGGTGCAAACTGGTTACGGAGTGGTGCAAACTGGATGCCGACTGGTGCAAACAGGTTGCCGAGTAATGAGAACTGGTTGCGGAGTGGTGCGAACTGGTTGTGGAGTGGTGCGTTCTGGTTGCAGAGTGGTGCAAACTGGTTGCGAAGTGGTGAGAAATAGTTGCGGGGTTGTGCGAACTGGTTACGGAGTGGTGCGAACTGGTTGCGGAGTGGTGTGAAGTGGTTGCCGAGTGGTGCGAATTGGTTGCGGAGTGGTGCGTACTGGTTTTGGAGTGGTGCGAACTGGTTGCGGAGGGGTGCAAACTGGTTGCGGAGTGGTGCCAACTGGTTGCGGATTGGTGCGAACAGGATGCGGAGTGGTGCAAACTCGTTGCGGAGTGGTGCGAACTGGTTGCGGAGGGGTGCAAACTGGTTGCGGAGTGGTGCCAACTGGTTGCGGAGTGGTGCCAACTGGTTGCGGAGTGGTGCCAACTGGTTGCGGAGTGGTGCCAACTGGTTGCGGAGTGGTGCCAACTGGTTGCGGAGTGGTGCCAACTGGTTGCGGAGTGGTGCCAACTGGTTGCGGAGTGGTGCCAACTGGTTGCGGAGTGGTGCCAACTGGTTGCGGAGTGGTGCCAACTGGTTGCGGAGTGGTGCCAACTGGTTGCGGAGTGGTGCCAACTGGTTGCGGAGTGGTGCCAACTGGTTGCGGAGTGGTGCCAACTGGTTGCGGAGTGGTGCCAACTGGTTGCGGAGTGGTGCCAACTGGTTGCGGAGTGGTGCCAACTGGTTGCGGAGTGGTGCCAACTGGTTGCGGAGTGGTGCCAACTGGTTGCGGAGTGGTGCCAACTGGTTGCGGAGTGGTGCCAACTGGTTGCGGAGTGGTGCCAACTGGTTGCGGAGTGGTGCCAACTGGTTGCGGAGTGGTGCCAACTGGTTGCGGAGTGGTGCCAACTGGTTGCGGAGTGGTGCCAACTGGTTGCGGAGTGGTGCCAACTGGTTGCGGAGTGGTGCCAACTGGTTGCGGAGTGGTGCCAACTGGTTGCGGAGTGGTGCCAACTGGTTGCGGAGTGGTGCCAACTGGTTGCGGAGTGGTGCCAACTGGTTGCGGAGTGGTGCCAACTGGTTGCGGAGTGGTGCCAACTGGTTGCGGAGTGGTGCCAACTGGTTGCGGAGTGGTGCCAACTGGTTGCGGAGTGGTGCCAACTGGTTGCGGAGTGGTGCCAACTGGTTGCGGAGTGGTGCCAACTGGTTGCGGAGTGGTGCCAACTGGTTGCGGAGTGGTGCCAACTGGTTGCGGAGTGGTGCCAACTGGTTGCGGAGTGGTGCCAACTGGTTGCGGAGTGGTGCCAACTGGTTGCGGAGTGGTGCCAACTGGTTGCGGAGTGGTGCCAACTGGTTGCGGAGTGGTGCCAACTGGTTGCGGAGTGGTGCCAACTGGTTGCGGAGTGGTGCCAACTGGTTGCGGAGTGGTGCCAACTGGTTGCGGAGTGGTGCCAACTGGTTGCGGAGTGGTGCCAACTGGTTGCGGAGTGGTGCCAACTGGTTGCGGAGTGGTGCCAACTGGTTGCGGAGTGGTGCCAACTGGTTGCGGAGTGGTGCCAACTGGTTGCGGAGTGGTGCCAACTGGTTGCGGAGTGGTGCCAACTGGTTGCGGAGTGGTGCCAACTGGTTGCGGAGTGGTGCCAACTGGTTGCGGAGTGGTGCAAACTGGTTGCGAAGTGTTGCAAAATACTTGCGGGGTTGTGCGAACTGGTTACGGATTGGTGTAAACTTGTAGCGGAGTGTTGCGAACTGGTTGCGAAGTGGTGGGAACTGGTTGCGGAGTCGTGCAAACTAGTTGCGGAGTCGTGTGAACGGTTGCGGAGTGGTGCAAAAGGGTTGCGGAGTGGTGCGAACTGGTTGCGGAATGATGCAAACTTGTTGCGGAGTGGTGTGTCATGGTTGCAGTGTGGTGCAGACTGGTTGCGGAGTGGTGTGAACAGGTTGCAGAGTGGTGCCAATTGGTTGCGGTGTGGTGCGAACTGGTTGCGGAGTTGTGCGAACGGGTTGTGGAGTGGTGGGAACTGGTTTCCGAGTGGTGTGAACTGGTTGCGGTGCGGTGCAGACTAATTGCGGAGTGGTGCGAACTGGTTGCGGAGTGGTGCGAACTGGTTGTGGAGTGATGCGAACTGGTTGCGGAGTTGTGCGAACTGTCTGCAGAGTGGTGTGAACTGGTTGGGGAGTTGTGCAAACTGGTTGCCGAGTGGTGCGAACTGGCTGCGGACTGGTGCGAACTGGTTGCTTGGTGGTGCAAACTGGTTGCGGAGTGGTGCGAACTGGTTGCGGAGTTGTGCAAACTGGTTACAGACTGGTGCAAACTAGCTTCGGAGTGGTGGGAACCGGATGCTTAGAGATGCAAAGTGGTAACGGTGTGGTGCGAACTGTTGCGGAGTGGTGCAAACTGATTACGGAGTGGTGCGATCTGGTTGCAGATTGGTGTGAACTGGTTGTGGAGTGGTGCGAACTGGTTAAGGAGGGGTGCAAACTGGTTGCGGAGTGGTGCGAACTGGTTGCGGAGTGGTGCAAACAGGATGCGGAGTGGTGCGAGCTGGTTGCGGAGTAGTGCACTGGTTGCGGAGTGGTGCAAACTGGTTGCGGAGTGGTGCAAACTGGTTGTCGAGTGGTGCGAACTGGTTGCCGAGTGGTGCGAACTGGTTAGGGAGTGGTGCGAACTGGTTGTGGAGTGGTGCGCACTGGTTGCGGAGTGGTGCAAACTGGTTGTCGAGTGGTGCGAACTGGTTGCCGAGTGGTGCGAACTGGTTAGGGAGTGGTGCGAACTGGTTGTGGAGTGGTGCGCACTGGTTGCGGAGTGGTGCAAACTGGTTGTCGAGTGGTGCGAACTGGTTGCCGAGTGGTGCGAACTGGTTAGGGAGTGGTGCGAACTGGTTGTGGAGTGGTGCGCACTGGTTGCGGAGTGGTGCAAACTGGTTGTCGAGTGGTGCGAACTGGTTGCCGAGTGGTGCGAACTGGTTAGGGAGTGGTGCGAACTGGTTGTGGAGTGGTGCGCACTGGTTGCGGAGTGGTGCAAACTGGTTGTCGAGTGGTGCGAACTGGTTGCCGAGTGGTGCGAACTGGTTAGGGAGTGGTGCGAACTGGTTGTGGAGTGGTGCGCACTGGTTGCGGAGTGGTGCAAACTGGTTGTCGAGTGGTGCGAACTGGTTGCCGAGTGGTGCGAACTGGTTAGGGAGTGGTGCGAACTGGTTGTGGAGTGGTGCGCACTGGTTGCGGAGTGGTGCAAACTGGTTGTCGAGTGGTGCGAACTGGTTGCCGAGTGGTGCGAACTGGTTAGGGAGTGGTGCGAACTGGTTGTGGAGTGGTGCGCACTGGTTGCGGAGTGGTGCAAACTGGTTGTCGAGTGGTGCGAACTGGTTGCCGAGTGGTGCGAACTGGTTAGGGAGTGGTGCGAACTGGTTGTGGAGTGGTGCGCACTGGTTGCGGAGTGGTGCAAACTGGTTGTCGAGTGGTGCGAACTGGTTGCCGAGTGGTGCGAACTGGTTAGGGAGTGGTGCGAACTGGTTGTGGAGTGGTGCGCACTGGTTGCGGAGTGGTGCAAACTGGTTGTCGAGTGGTGCGAACTGGTTGCCGAGTGGTGCGAACTGGTTAGGGAGTGGTGCGAACTGGTTGTGGAGTGGTGCGCACTGGTTGCGGAGTGGTGCAAACTGGTTGTCGAGTGGTGCGAACTGGTTGCCGAGTGGTGCGAACTGGTTAGGGAGTGGTGCGAACTGGTTGTGGAGTGGTGCGCACTGGTTGCGGAGTGGTGCAAACTGGTTGTCGAGTGGTGCGAACTGGTTGCCGAGTGGTGCGAACTGGTTAGGGAGTGGTGCGAACTGGTTGTGGAGTGGTGCGCACTGGTTGCGGAGTGGTGCAAACTGGTTGTCGAGTGGTGCGAACTGGTTGCCGAGTGGTGCGAACTGGTTAGGGAGTGGTGCGAACTGGTTGTGGAGTGGTGCGCACTGGTTGCGGAGTGGTGCAAACTGGTTGTCGAGTGGTGCGAACTGGTTGCCGAGTGGTGCGAACTGGTTAGGGAGTGGTGCGAACTGGTTGTGGAGTGGTGCGCACTGGTTGCGGAGTGGTGCAAACTGGTTGTCGAGTGGTGCGAACTGGTTGCCGAGTGGTGCGAACTGGTTAGGGAGTGGTGCGAACTGGTTGTGGAGTGGTGCGCACTGGTTGCGGAGTGGTGCAAACTGGTTGTCGAGTGGTGCGAACTGGTTGCCGAGTGGTGCGAACTGGTTAGGGAGTGGTGCGAACTGGTTGTGGAGTGGTGCAAACTGGTTGCTGAGTGGTGCGAACTGGTTGCGGAGTGGTGCAAACAGGTCGCGGAGTGGTGCGAACTGGTTGCGGAGTGGTGCAAGCTGGATGTCGAGTGGTGCAAACTGGTTGCCGAGTGGTGGGAACTGGTTAGGGAGTGGTGCGAACTGGTTGTGGAGTGGTGCGAACTGGTTGCGGAGTGGTGCAAACTGGTTGCGAAGTGGTGCAAAATAGTTGCGGGTTGGTGCGAACTGGTTACGGATTGGTGCGAACTGGTTGCGGAGTGTTGCGAACTGGTTGTGGAGTGGTGCGCACTGGTTGCGGAGTCGTGCAAACTGGTTGCGGAGTCGTGTGAACTGGTTGCGGAGTGGTGCAAACTGGTTGCGGAGTGGTGCGAACTGGTTGCGGAATGGTGCGAACTGGTTGCGGAGTGGTGTGTCATGGTTGCGGTGTGGTGCAGACTGGTTGCAGAGTGGTGTGAACAGGTTTCAGAGTGGTGCCAATTGGTTGCGGTGTGGTGCGAACTGGTTGCAGAGTGGTGTGAACGGGTTGCGGAGTGGTCGAACTGGTTGCGGAGAGGTGTGAACTGGTTGCGGTGCGGTGCGGTGCAGACTAATTGCGGAGTGGTGCGAACTGGTTGCAGAGTGGTGCGAACTGGTTGTGGAGTGGTGCGAACTGGGTACGGAGTGGTGCGAGCGGCTGCGGAGTGGTGTGAACTGGTTGCGGAATGGTGTGAATTGGTTGCGGAGTGTGGCGAACTGGTTGCGGAGTGGTGCAAACGTGTTGCGGAGTGATCGAAACTGGTTGCCGAGTGGTGCGACTTGTTGCAGAGTGGTGTGAACTGGTTGCAGAGTGGTATGAACTGGTTGCGGATTCGTGCGAACTGGTTGCAGATTGGTGCAAACTGGTTGCGGAGTGGTGGGAACTGGTTGCGGAGTGGTGCGAACTGGGTGCACAGTCATGCGAACTGGTTGCTTAGTGCTGCGAACTGGTTGCGGAGTGGTGCGAACTGGTTGCAGAGTGGTGCGAACTGGTTACGGAGTGGTGCGAACTGGATGCGGAGTGGTGCAAACAGGTTGCGGAGTGGTGCGAACTGGTTACGGAGTGGTGCAAACTGGTTGCGGAGTGGTGCGAACTGGATGCGGAGTGGTGCAAACAGGTTGCGGAGTGGTGCGAACTGGTTACGGAGTGGTGCAAACTGGTTGCGGAGTGGTGCGAACTGGATGCGGAGTGGTGCAAACAGGTTGCGGAGTGGTGCGAACTGGTTACGGAGTGGTGCAAACTGGTTGCGGAGTGGTGCGAACTGGATGCGGAGTGGTGCAAACAGGTTGCGGAGTGGTGCGAACTGGTTACGGAGTGGTGCAAACTGGTTGCGGAGTGGTGCGAACTGGATGCGGAGTGGTGCAAACAGGTTGCGGAGTGGTGCGAACTGGTTACGGAGTGGTGCAAACTGGTTGCGGAGTGGTGCGAACTGGATGCGGAGTGGTGCAAACAGGTTGCGGAGTGGTGCGAACTGGTTACGGAGTGGTGCAAACTGGTTGCGGAGTGGTGCGAACTGGATGCGGAGTGGTGCAAACAGGTTGCGGAGTGGTGCGAACTGGTTACGGAGTGGTGCAAACTGGTTGCGGAGTGGTGCGAACTGGATGCGGAGTGGTGCAAACAGGTTGCGGAGTGGTGCGAACTGGTTACGGAGTGGTGCAAACTGGTTGCGGAGTGGTGCGAACTGGATGCGGAGTGGTGCAAACAGGTTGCGGAGTGGTGCGAACTGGTTACGGAGTGGTGCAAACTGGTTGCGGAGTGGTGCGAACTGGATGCGGAGTGGTGCAAACAGGTTGCGGAGTGGTGCGAACTGGTTACGGAGTGGTGCAAACTGGTTGCGGAGTGGTGCGAACTGGATGCGGAGTGGTGCAAACAGGTTGCGGAGTGGTGCGAACTGGTTACGGAGTGGTGCAAACTGGTTGCGGAGTGGTGCGAACTGGATGCGGAGTGGTGCAAACAGGTTGCGGAGTGGTGCGAACTGGTTACGGAGTGGTGCAAACTGGTTGCGGAGTGGTGCGAACTGGATGCGGAGTGGTGCAAACAGGTTGCGGAGTGGTGCGAACTGGTTACGGAGTGGTGCAAACTGGTTGCGGAGTGGTGCGAACTGGATGCGGAGTGGTGCAAACAGGTTGCGGAGTGGTGCGAACTGGTTACGGAGTGGTGCAAACTGGTTGCGGAGTGGTGCGAACTGGATGCGGAGTGGTGCAAACAGGTTGCGGAGTGGTGCGAACTGGTTACGGAGTGGTGCAAACTGGTTGCGGAGTGGTGCGAACTGGATGCGGAGTGGTGCAAACAGGTTGCGGAGTGGTGCGAACTGGTTACGGAGTGGTGCAAACTGGTTGCGGAGTGGTGCGAACTGGATGCGGAGTGGTGCAAACAGGTTGCGGAGTGGTGCGAACTGGTTACGGAGTGGTGCAAACTGGTTGCGGAGTGGTGCGAACTGGATGCGGAGTGGTGCAAACAGGTTGCGGAGTGGTGCGAACTGGTTACGGAGTGGTGCAAACTGGTTGCGGAGTGGTGCGAACTGGTTGCGGAGGGGTGCAAACTGGTTGCGGAGTGGTGCGAACTGGTTGCGGAGTGGTGTGAACAGGATGCGGACTGGTGCGAACTGGTTGCGGAGTGGTGCGAACTGGTTGTGGAGTGGTGCAAACTGGTTGCGGAGTGGTGCGAACTGGTTGCGGAGTGATGGGAACAGGTCGCGGAGTGGTGCGAACAGGTTGCGGAGTTGTGCAAACTGGATGCAGAGTGGTGCAAACTGGTTTCGGAGAGGTGGGAACTGGTTAGGGAGTGGTGCGAACTGGTTGTGGAGTGGTGCGAACTGGTTGCGGAGTGGTGCAAACTGGTTGCGAAGTGGTGCAAAATTGTTGCGGGGTTGTGCGAACTGGTTACGGATTGGTGCGAACTGGTTGCGGAATGTTGCCAACTGGTCATGGAGTGGTGCGAACTGGTTGGGGAGTCGTGCGAACTGGTTGCGGAGTCGTGTGAACTGGTTGCAGAGTGGTGCGACTGGTTCCGGATTGGTGCGAATTGGCTGCGGAATGGTGCAAACTGGTTACGGATTGGTGTGTCATGGTTGCGGTGTGGTGCAGACTGGTTGCGGAGCGGTGTGAACAGGATGCAGAGTGGTGCCAATTGGTTGCGGTGTGGTGCGAACTGGTTGCGGAGTGGTGCGAACTGGGTGCGGAGTGATGCGAACTGGTTGCGGAGTGGTGCAAACTGGTTGCGGAGTGATGAGAACTGGTTGCGGAGTGGTGCGAACTGGATGCGGAGTGGTGCCAACTGGTTGCGGTGTGGTGCGAACTGGTTGCGGAGTGGTGCGAACTGGGTGCGGAGTGATGCGAACTGGTTGCGGAGTGGTGCAAACTGGTTGCGGAGTGATGAGAACTGGTTGCGGAGTGGTGCGAACTGGATGCGGAGTGGTGCCAACTGGTTGCGGTGTGGTGCGAACTGGTTGCGGAGTGGTGCGAACTGGGTGCGGAGTGATGCGAACTGGTTGCGGAGTGGTGCAAACTGGTTGCGGAGTGATGAGAACTGGTTGCGGAGTGGTGCGAACTGGATGCGGAGTGGTGCCAACTGGTTGCGGTGTGGTGCGAACTGGTTGCGGAGTGGTGCGAACTGGGTGCGGAGTGATGCGAACTGGTTGCGGAGTGGTGCAAACTGGTTGCGGAGTGATGAGAACTGGTTGCGGAGTGGTGCGAACTGGATGCGGAGTGGTGCCAACTGGTTGCGGTGTGGTGCGAACTGGTTGCGGAGTGGTGCGAACTGGGTGCGGAGTGATGCGAACTGGTTGCGGAGTGGTGCAAACTGGTTGCGGAGTGGTGCGAACTGGTTGCGGAGTGGTGCGAACTGGTTACGGAGTGGTGCAAACTGGTTGCAGAGTGGTGCGAACTGGATGCGGAGTGGTGCGAACAGGTTGTGGAGTGGTGCGAACTGGATGCAGAGTGGTGCAAACTGGTTGCCAAATGGTGCATTCTGGTTGAAGAGTGGTGTGAACTGGTTGTGGAGTGGTGGAAAGTTGTTGCAGAGTGGTGCAAACCGGTTTCCAAGTGGTGAGAAATAGTTGCGGGGTTGTGCGAACTGGTTACAGAGTGGTGGGAACTGGTTGCCGAGTGGTGCAAACTGGTTGCGGAGTGGTACGAACTGGTTGCAGAGTGGTGCGTACTGGTTCTGGAGTTGTGCGAACTGGTTGCGGATGGGTGCAAACTGGTTGCGGAGTGGTGCGAACTGGTTGCGGAGTAATGTGAACAGGATGCGGAGTGGTGCGAACTGGTTGCGGAGTGGTGCAAACTGGATGCAGAGTGGTGCAAACTGGTTGCCGAGAGGTGGGAACTGGTTAGGGAGTGGTGCGAACTGGTTGTGGAGTGGTGCGAACTGGTTGCAGAGATGTGCAAACTGGTTGCGAAGTGGTGCAAAATTGTTGCGGGGTTGTGCGAACTGGTTACGGATTGGTGCGAACTGGCTGCGGAGTGTTGCCAACTGGTCGTGGAGTGATGCGAACTGGTTGGGGAGTCGTGCGAACTGGTTGCGGAGTCGTGTGAATTGGTTGCAGAGTGGTGCGACTGGTTCCGGATTGGTGCGAATTGGTTGCGGAATGGTGCAAACTGGTTGCGGAGTGCTGTGTCATGGTTGCGGTGTGGTACAGACTGGTTGCAGAGTGGTGTGAACAGGATGCAGAGTGGTGCCAATTGGTTGCGGTGTGGTGCGAACTGGTTGCGGAGTGGTGCGAACCGGTTGCGAATGGTGCGAACTGGTTCGGGAGTGGTGTGAACTGGTTGCGGTGCGGTGCAGACTAATTGCGGAGTGGTGCGAACTGGTTGCGGAGTGGTGGGAACTGGTTGTGGAGTGGTGCGAACTGGTTGTGGAGTGGTGCGAACTGGCTGCGGAGTGGTGTAAACTGGTTGCGGAGTGGTGCGAACTGGTTGCAGAGTGGTGCGAACTGGTTGTGGAGTGGTGCGAACTGGTTGCGGAGTGGTTCCAACTGGTTGTGGAGTGATGCGAACTGGTTGCGGAATGGTGCAAACTGGTTGCGGAGTGGTGTAAACTGGTTGCGGAGTGGTACGAACTGGTTGCAGAGGTGTGAATTGGTTGCGGAGTGGTGCAGACTGGTTGCGGAGTGGTGGGAACTGTTTGCAGATTGGGAGGAACTGGTAGCGGAGTGGTGCGAACTGGTTGCGGAGTGGTGGGAACTGTTTGCAGATTGGGAGGAACTGGTAGCGGAGTGGTGCGAACTGGTTGTGGAGTGGTGCCAACTGGCTGCGGAGTGGTGCGAACTGGTTGTGGAGTGGTTCAAAATAATTACAGAGTCGTGCAAACTGGTTGCAGAATGGTGCGAACTGGTTGCGGTGTGGTGCGAACTCGTTGCAGAGTGGTACGAACTGGTTGTGGAGTGGTGCGAACTGGTTGCGGATTGGTGCGAACTGGTTGCAAAGTGGTGGGAACTGGTTACGGAGTGGTGCACACTGGTTGCGGAGTGGTGCTTACTGGTTGCTTAGTGGTGCGAACGGGTTGCGGAGTGGTGCAAACTGGTTGCGGAGTGGTGCGAACTGGTTGTAGAGTGGTGCGAACTGGTTGCGGAGTGGTGCAAACTGGTTGCAGAGTGGTGCCAACTGGTTGTGGAGTGATGCGAACTGGTTGCGGAATGGTGCAAACTGGTTGCGGAGTGAGTAGAACTGGTTGCGGAGTGGTGCGAACAGGATGCGTTGTTGTGCGAACAGGTTGCGGAATGTTGCAAACAGGTTGCGGAGTGGTGCAAACTGGTTACGGAGTCGTGCAATCTGGTTGCAGAGTGGTGTGAACTGGTTGTGGAGTGGTGCGAACTGGTTGCGGAGGGGTGGAAACTGGTTGCGGAGTGGTGTGAACTGGTTGCGGAGTGGTGCAAAAAAGATGCCGAATGGTGCGAGCTGGTTGCGGAGTGGTGCGAACTGGTTACGGAGTGGTGCAAACTGGTTGCGGAGTGGTGCGAACTGGATGCGGAGTGGTGCGAACATGTTGTGGAGTGATGCGAACTGGTTATGGCGTGGTGCAAACTGGATGCAGAGTTGTGCAAACTGGTTGCGAAATGGTGCGAACTGGTTGCAGAGTGGTGCAAACTGGATGCGGAATCGTGCGATCTGGTTGCGGAGTGGTGCGAACTGGCTGCGGAGTGGTGCCAACGGGTTCCGGAGTGGTGCCAACTGGTTGCGGAGTGGTGCAAACTGGATGCAGAGTGGTGCAAACTGGTTGCGAAGTGGTGAGAAATAGTTGCAGGGTGGTGCGAACTGGTTACAGAGTGATGGGAACTGGTTGTGGAGTGGTGCGAACTGGCTGCGGAGTGGTGCCAACGGGTTCCGGAGTGGTGCCAACTGGTTGCGGAGTGGTGCAAACTGGATGCAGAGTGGTGCAAACTGGTTGCGAAGTGGTGAGAAATAGTTGCAGGGTGGTGCGAACTGGTTACAGAGTGATGGGAACTGGTTGTGGAGTGGTGCGAACTGGCTGCGGAGTGGTGCCAACGGGTTCCGGAGTGGTGCCAACTGGTTGCGGAGTGGTGCAAACTGGATGCAGAGTGGTGCAAACTGGTTGCGAAGTGGTGAGAAATAGTTGCAGGGTGGTGCGAACTGGTTACAGAGTGATGGGAACTGGTTGTGGAGTGGTGCGAACTGGCTGCGGAGTGGTGCCAACGGGTTCCGGAGTGGTGCCAACTGGTTGCGGAGTGGTGCAAACTGGATGCAGAGTGGTGCAAACTGGTTGCGAAGTGGTGAGAAATAGTTGCAGGGTGGTGCGAACTGGTTACAGAGTGATGGGAACTGGTTGTGGAGTGGTGCGAACTGGCTGCGGAGTGGTGCCAACGGGTTCCGGAGTGGTGCCAACTGGTTGCGGAGTGGTGCAAACTGGATGCAGAGTGGTGCAAACTGGTTGCGAAGTGGTGAGAAATAGTTGCAGGGTGGTGCGAACTGGTTACAGAGTGATGGGAACTGGTTGTGGAGTGGTGCGAACTGGCTGCGGAGTGGTGCCAACGGGTTCCGGAGTGGTGCCAACTGGTTGCGGAGTGGTGCAAACTGGATGCAGAGTGGTGCAAACTGGTTGCGAAGTGGTGAGAAATAGTTGCAGGGTGGTGCGAACTGGTTACAGAGTGATGGGAACTGGTTGTGGAGTGGTGCGAACTGGCTGCGGAGTGGTGCCAACGGGTTCCGGAGTGGTGCCAACTGGTTGCGGAGTGGTGCAAACTGGATGCAGAGTGGTGCAAACTGGTTGCGAAGTGGTGAGAAATAGTTGCAGGGTGGTGCGAACTGGTTACAGAGTGATGGGAACTGGTTGTGGAGTGGTGCGAACTGGCTGCGGAGTGGTGCCAACGGGTTCCGGAGTGGTGCCAACTGGTTGCGGAGTGGTGCAAACTGGATGCAGAGTGGTGCAAACTGGTTGCGAAGTGGTGAGAAATAGTTGCAGGGTGGTGCGAACTGGTTACAGAGTGATGGGAACTGGTTGTGGAGTGGTGCGAACTGGCTGCGGAGTGGTGCCAACGGGTTCCGGAGTGGTGCCAACTGGTTGCGGAGTGGTGCAAACTGGATGCAGAGTGGTGCAAACTGGTTGCGAAGTGGTGAGAAATAGTTGCAGGGTGGTGCGAACTGGTTACAGAGTGATGGGAACTGGTTGTGGAGTGGTGCGAACTGGCTGCGGAGTGGTGCCAACGGGTTCCGGAGTGGTGCCAACTGGTTGCGGAGTGGTGCAAACTGGATGCAGAGTGGTGCAAACTGGTTGCGAAGTGGTGAGAAATAGTTGCAGGGTGGTGCGAACTGGTTACAGAGTGATGGGAACTGGTTGTGGAGTGGTGCGAACTGGCTGCGGAGTGGTGCCAACGGGTTCCGGAGTGGTGCCAACTGGTTGCGGAGTGGTGCAAACTGGATGCAGAGTGGTGCAAACTGGTTGCGAAGTGGTGAGAAATAGTTGCAGGGTGGTGCGAACTGGTTACAGAGTGATGGGAACTGGTTGTGGAGTGGTGCGAACTGGCTGCGGAGTGGTGCCAACGGGTTCCGGAGTGGTGCCAACTGGTTGCGGAGTGGTGCAAACTGGATGCAGAGTGGTGCAAACTGGTTGCGAAGTGGTGAGAAATAGTTGCAGGGTGGTGCGAACTGGTTACAGAGTGATGGGAACTGGTTGTGGAGTGGTGCGAACTGGCTGCGGAGTGGTGCCAACGGGTTCCGGAGTGGTGCCAACTGGTTGCGGAGTGGTGCAAACTGGATGCAGAGTGGTGCAAACTGGTTGCGAAGTGGTGAGAAATAGTTGCAGGGTGGTGCGAACTGGTTACAGAGTGATGGGAACTGGTTGTGGAGTGGTGCGAACTGGCTGCGGAGTGGTGCCAACGGGTTCCGGAGTGGTGCCAACTGGTTGCGGAGTGGTGCAAACTGGATGCAGAGTGGTGCAAACTGGTTGCGAAGTGGTGAGAAATAGTTGCAGGGTGGTGCGAACTGGTTACAGAGTGATGGGAACTGGTTGTGGAGTGGTGCGAACTGGCTGCGGAGTGGTGTGAACTGGTTGCGGAGTGGTGCAAACTGGTTGCGACGTGGTGCGAAACAGTTGGGGGGTTGTGTGAACTGGTTATGGAGTGGTGCAAACTGATTGCGGAGTTGAACTGGTTATGGAGTGGTGCGAACTGATTGCGGAGTGGTGCGAACTAGTTCCGGAGTGGTGCGAACCGGTTGTGGAGTCGTGCCAACTGGTTGCGGAGTCCTGTGAATTGGTTGCAGAGTGGTGCGAGCTTGTTGCGGAGTGGTGCGAACTGGTTTCGGAATGGTGCAAACTGGTAGGGGAGTGGTGCGAACTGGTTGCGGAGTGGTGTGAACTGGTCCCAGGATGCTTCCAATTGGATGCGGTGTGGTGCGAACTGGCTGCGGAGTGGTGCCAACGGGTTCCGGAGTGGTGCCAACTGGTTGCGGAGTGGTGTGAACTGGTTGCGGTATGGTGCAGACTGGTTGCGGAGTGGTGCGAACTGGTTGTGGAGTGGTGCGAACTGGTTCTGGAGTGGTGGGAACTGGTTGCAGAGTGATGCGAACTGATTGCGGAATGGTGCGAACTGGTTGCAGAGTGGTGGGAACTGGTTGCGGAGTGGTGTGAACTGGCTGCAGAGTGGTGCGAACTGGTTGCTTAGCCCTGCGAACTGGTTGCGGAGTGGTGCGAACTGGTTACGGAGTGGTGCAAACTGGCTGCTGAGTGGTGCGAACTGGTTGCAGAGTGTTCCGAACTGGTTGGGGAGTCGTGCGAACTGGTTCCGGAGTGGTGTGATCTGGTTGCGGAGTGGTGCAAACTGGTTTTAGAGTGGTGCAAACTGGTTGCGGAGTGGTGCCAACTGGTTGTGGAGTGGTGCAAACTGGTTGCGGAGCGGTGTGAACTGGTTGCAGAGTGGTAAGAACTGGTTGCAGAGTGGTATGAAGTGGTTGTAGAGTGGTGCGAACTGGTTTCCTAGTGCTGTGAACTTGTTGCGGATTGGTCCGAACTGGTTGCTGAGTGGTGCGAACTGGTTAGGGAGTGGTGCAAACTGGCTGCGGAGTGGTGCGAAGTCGCTGCGCGGTTGTGCAGACTGGTTGCAGAGTGATGAAAAGGGGTTGCGAAGTGGTGCAAACCGGTTGCAAAGTGGTGTGAACTGGTTGTGGAGTAGTGTGAGCTCGTTTTGGAGTGGTGCAAACTGGTTGCGGAGTGGTGCAAATGATTGCGGAGTGGTGCAATCTGGTTGCGGAGTGGTACGAACTGGTTGCGGAGTGGTGCGAACTGGTTGTGGAGTGGTGCGAACTGGTTGTGGAGTGGTGCAAACTGGTTGCGGAGTGGTGTAAACTGGTTGCGGAGTGGTACGAACTGGTTGCGGAGTGGTGCGAACTGGCTGCGGAGTGGTGCGAACTGGTTGCGGAGTGGTACGAACTGGTTGCGGAGTGGTGCGAACTGGCTGCGGAGTGGTGCGAACTGGTTGCGGAGTGGTACGAACTGGTTGCGGAGTGGTGCGAACTGGCTGCGGAGTGGTGCGAACTGGTTGCGGAGTGGTACGAACTGGTTGCGGAGTGGTGCGAACTGGCTGCGGAGTGGTGCGAACTGGTTGCGGAGTGGTACGAACTGGTTGCGGAGTGGTGCGAACTGGCTGCGGAGTGGTGCGAACTGGTTGCGGAGTGGTACGAACTGGTTGCGGAGTGGTGCGAACTGGCTGCGGAGTGGTGCGAACTGGTTGCGGAGTGGTACGAACTGGTTGCGGAGTGGTGCGAACTGGCTGCGGAGTGGTGCGAACTGGTTGCGGAGTGGTACGAACTGGTTGCGGAGTGGTGCGAACTGGCTGCGGAGTGGTGCGAACTGGTTGCGGAGTGGTACGAACTGGTTGCGGAGTGGTGCGAACTGGCTGCGGAGTGGTGCGAACTGGTTGCGGAGTGGTACGAACTGGTTGCGGAGTGGTGCGAACTGGCTGCGGAGTGGTGCGAACTGGTTGCGGAGTGGTACGAACTGGTTGCGGAGTGGTGCGAACTGGCTGCGGAGTGGTGCGAACTGGTTGCGGAGTGGTACGAACTGGTTGCGGAGTGGTGCGAACTGGCTGCGGAGTGGTGCGAACTGGTTGCGGAGTGGTACGAACTGGTTGCGGAGTGGTGCGAACTGGCTGCGGAGTGGTGCGAACTGGTTGCGGAGTGGTACGAACTGGTTGCGGAGTGGTGCGAACTGGCTGCGGAGTGGTGCGAACTGGTTGCGGAGTGGTACGAACTGGTTGCGGAGTGGTGCGAACTGGCTGCGGAGTGGTGCGAACTGGTTGCGGAGTGGTACGAACTGGTTGCGGAGTGGTGCGAACTGGCTGCGGAGTGGTGCGAACTGGTTGCGGAGTGGTACGAACTGGTTGCGGAGTGGTGCGAACTGGCTGCGGAGTGGTGCGAACTGGTTGCGGAGTGGTACGAACTGGTTGCGGAGTGGTGCGAACTGGCTGCGGAGTGGTGCGAACTGGTTGCGGAGTGGTACGAACTGGTTGCGGAGTGGTGCGAACTGGCTGCGGAGTGGTGCGAACTGGTTGCGGAGTGGTACGAACTGGTTGCGGAGTGGTGCGAACTGGTTGCGGAGTAGTGCAAACTGGTTGCAGAGTGGTGCTAACTGGTTGCAGAGTCGTGCGAACTGGTTGCGGAATGATGTCAACTGGTTGCGGAGTGGTGTGAACTCATTGTGGAGTGGTGCAAACTGGTTGCGGAGTGATGCTAACTGGTTGCGGATTGGTGCGAACTGGTTGCGGAGTGGTGGGAACTGGTTGTGGAGTGGTGCGAACTTGTTGCGGAGTGGTGCGAGGTGGTTGCTTAGTGGTGCGAACTGGTTGCGGAGTGGTGCTAACTGGTTGCGGAGTGGTGCGAACTGGTTACAGAGTGGTGCAAACAAGCTGTGGTGTGGTGCGAACTGGTTGCGGAGTGGTGCGGCGTGGTTGCGAAGTGGTGCAAATGGTGTGCGCAGTGGT
The DNA here is from genome assembly GCA_023375785.1 of Penium margaritaceum. Lineage (NCBI taxonomy): Eukaryota > Viridiplantae > Streptophyta > Zygnematophyceae > Desmidiales > Peniaceae > Penium > Penium margaritaceum. Next base: position 32,047 of record SZWC01013886.1, read on the forward strand.
GCAAACTGGTTGCAGAGTTGTGTGAACTGGTTGTGGAGAGGTTGGAACTAGTTGCGGAGTGGTGCAAACTGGATGCGGAATGGTGCGAACTGGTTGCAGTGTGTTGCGAACTGGTTGCGGAGAGGTCCGAACTAGTTGCGGAGTGGTCCGAACTGGCTGCGGAGTGATGCGAACCAGTTGAGGAGTGGTACAAAGTGGTTGCAAAGTGGTGCGTACTGGTTGCGGAGTGGTGCGAACTGGTTGCGGAGTGGTGTAGAATGGTTGGGGAGAGGTGCAAACTGGCTGAGAGTGGTGCGAACGGGTTGTGGAGTGGTGCGGACTGGTTGCGGATGTTGAAATAGTATGCACCTTGTCCACTGCCTAGCTGGCTAGCTACACATACAGACAAGGCATGCACTGCTCTGTGGAGTACGTCCCCTTGGTCTGTTTTGAGATGGGCCAGGAATGCACTGCCCATAATGGGTATGTCCCCTGTGGCTCATCATAGGAACCATACCTTTTTGGCATGGTTGAATAGGCACCGGAGTCTCAGACGAGAGATCGCAGGTTCAAACCCCGCGACGGCCACATTTTGTTGTGGCCAAAACTTGGACAGGAAGCTTCTATGAAGCTTACTAAAAGCCTGGCTTGAGGATGACACTGGGCGGTCTAAGGACGCGCCAAGTAGGATTGTAGGTTGAGGTTGGCTCCAGTGGAGCCACTACAAGCAGAAGCTTTAGCAAAGCTCTGCAAGTATAAAAGCCTGTACCTTGCATGCATCCATTTACAGTTCTTGCCTTTGAGACTCCTCACAGAGTGTCCAACCAAAGGTAGACACTAAAGACCAACATGCGGACTTCGTGAGGTTGCAAACCAAACGAACCTAAAGTGTGGATCCCTCGTTCGAGGGTGATATGTTATCTTGGTTGCAATACCAAGAGCGGTTGGCGGCCTCCCATGTCGGGACCCGTTTTCTAGACCGTTGCTATCCGGCGCATTGACAGCGGAGTGGTGCCAACTGGTTGTGGAGTGGTGCAACTGGTTGCGGAGTGGTACGAACTGGTTGCGGAGGGGTGCAAACTGGTTGCAGAGTGGAACAAACTGGTTGCGGAGGGGTGCAAACTGGTTGCAGAGTGGAACAAACTGGTTGCGGAGGGGTGCAAACTGGTTGCAGAGTGGAACAAACTGGTTGCGGAGGGGTGCAAACTGGTTGCAGAGTGGAACAAACTGGTTGCGGAGGGGTGCAAACTGGTTGCAGAGTGGAACAAACTGGTTGCGGAGGGGTGCAAACTGGTTGCAGAGTGGAACAAACTGGTTGCGGAGGGGTGCAAACTGGTTGCAGAGTGGAACAAACTGGTTGCGGAGGGGTGCAAACTGGTTGCAGAGTGGAACAAACTGGTTGCGGAGGGGTGCAAACTGGTTGCAGAGTGGAACAAACTGGTTGCGGAGGGGTGCAAACTGGTTGCAGAGTGGAACAAACTGGTTGCGGAGGGGTGCAAACTGGTTGCAGAGTGGAACAAACTGGTTGCGGAGGGGTGCAAACTGGTTGCAGAGTGGAACAAACTGGTTGCGGAGGGGTGCAAACTGGTTGCAGAGTGGAACAAACTGGTTGCGGAGGGGTGCAAACTGGTTGCAGAGTGGAACAAACTGGTTGCGGAGGGGTGCAAACTGGTTGCAGAGTGGAACAAACTGGTTGCGGAGGGGTGCAAACTGGTTGCAGAGTGGAACAAACTGGTTGCGGAGGGGTGCAAACTGGTTGCAGAGTGGAACAAACTGGTTGCGGAGGGGTGCAAACTGGTTGCAGAGTGGAACAAACTGGTTGCGGAGGGGTGCAAACTGGTTGCAGAGTGGAACAAACTGGTTGCGGAGGGGTGCAAACTGGTTGCAGAGTGGAACAAACTGGTTGCGGAGGGGTGCAAACTGGTTGCAGAGTGGAACAAACTGGTTGCGGAGGGGTGCAAACTGGTTGCAGAGTGGAACAAACTGGTTGCGGAGGGGTGCAAACTGGTTGCAGAGTGGAACAAACTGGTTGCGGAGGGGTGCAAACTGGTTGCAGAGTGGAACAAACTGGTTGCGGAGGGGTGCAAACTGGTTGCAGAGTGGAACAAACTGGTTGCGGAGGGGTGCAAACTGGTTGCAGAGTGGAACAAACTGGTTGCGGAGGGGTGCAAACTGGTTGCAGAGTGGAACAAACTGGTTGCGGAGGGGTGCAAACTGGTTGCAGAGTGGAACAAACTGGTTGCGGAGGGGTGCAAACTGGTTGCAGAGTGGAACAAACTGGTTGCGGAGGGGTGCAAACTGGTTGCAGAGTGGAACAAACTGGTTGCGGAGGGGTGCAAACTGGTTGCAGAGTGGAACAAACTGGTTGCGGAGGGGTGCAAACTGGTTGCAGAGTGGAACAAACTGGTTGCGGAGGGGTGCAAACTGGTTGCAGAGTGGAACAAACTGGTTGCGGAGGGGTGCAAACTGGTTGCAGAGTGGAACAAACTGGTTGCGGAGGGGTGCAAACTGGTTGCAGAGTGGAACAAACTGGTTGCGGAGGGGTGCAAACTGGTTGCAGAGTGGAACAAACTGGTTGCGGAGGGGTGCAAACTGGTTGCAGAGTGGAACAAACTGGTTGCGGAGGGGTGCAAACTGGTTGCAGAGTGGAACAAACTGGTTGCGGAGGGGTGCAAACTGGTTGCAGAGTGGAACAAACTGGTTGCGGAGGGGTGCAAACTGGTTGCAGAGTGGAACAAACTGGTTGCGGAGGGGTGCAAACTGGTTGCAGAGTGGAACAAACTGGTTGCGGAGGGGTGCAAACTGGTTGCAGAGTGGAACAAACTGGTTGCGGAGGGGTGCAAACTGGTTGCAGAGTGGAACAAACTGGTTGCGGAGGGGTGCAAACTGGTTGCAGAGTGGAACAAACTGGTTGCGGAGGGGTGCAAACTGGTTGCAGAGTGGAACAAACTGGTTGCGGAGGGGTGCAAACTGGTTGCAGAGTGGAACAAACTGGTTGCGGAGGGGTGCAAACTGGTTGCAGAGTGGAACAAACTGGTTGCGGAGGGGTGCAAACTGGTTGCAGAGTGGAACAAACTGGTTGCGGAGGGGTGCAAACTGGTTGCAGAGTGGAACAAACTGGTTGCGGAGGGGTGCAAACTGGTTGCAGAGTGGAACAAACTGGTTGCGGAGGGGTGCAAACTGGTTGCAGAGTGGAACAAACTGGTTGCGGAGGGGTGCAAACTGGTTGCAGAGTGGAACAAACTGGTTGCGGAGGGGTGCAAACTGGTTGCAGAGTGGAACAAACTGGTTGCGGAGGGGTGCAAACTGGTTGCAGAGTGGAACAAACTGGTTGCGGAGGGGTGCAAACTGGTTGCAGAGTGGAACAAACTGGTTGCGGAGGGGTGCAAACTGGTTGCAGAGTGGAACAAACTGGTTGCGGAGGGGTGCAAACTGGTTGCAGAGTGGAACAAACTGGTTGCGGAGGGGTGCAAACTGGTTGCAGAGTGGAACAAACTGGTTGCGGAGGGGTGCAAACTGGTTGCAGAGTGGAACAAACTGGTTGCGGAGGGGTGCAAACTGGTTGCAGAGTGGAACAAACTGGTTGCGGAGGGGTGCAAACTGGTTGCAGAGTGGAACAAACTGGTTGCGGAGGGGTGCAAACTGGTTGCAGAGTGGAACAAACTGGTTGCGGAGGGGTGCAAACTGGTTGCAGAGTGGAACAAACTGGTTGCGGAGGGGTGCAAACTGGTTGCAGAGTGGAACAAACTGGTTGCGGAGGGGTGCAAACTGGTTGCAGAGTGGAACAAACTGGTTGCGGAGGGGTGCAAACTGGTTGCAGAGTGGAACAAACTGGTTGCGGAGGGGTGCAAACTGGTTGCAGAGTGGAACAAACTGGTTGCGGAGGGGTGCAAACTGGTTGCAGAGTGGAACAAACTGGTTGCGGAGGGGTGCAAACTGGTTGCAGAGTGGAACAAACTGGTTGCGGAGGGGTGCAAACTGGTTGCAGAGTGGAACAAACTGGTTGCGGAGGGGTGCAAACTGGTTGCAGAGTGGTGCGAACTGGTTGCGGAGTGGTGCTAACTGGTTGCGGAGTGGTGCGAACTGGTTACAGAGTGGTGCAAACTAGCTGGGGTGTGGTGCGAACTGGTTGCGGAGTGGTGCGGCGTGGTTGCGAAGTGGTGCAAATGGTGTGCGCAGTGGTGCAAACTGGTTGCAGAGTTGTGTAAACTGGTTGTGGAGAGGTTGGAACTAGTTGCGGAGTGGTGCAAACTGGATGCGGAATGGTGCGAACTGGTTGCGGTGTGTTGCGAACTGGTTGCGGAGAGGTCCGAACTAGTTGCGGAGTGGTCCGAACTGGCTGCGGAGTGATGCGAACCAGTTGAGGAGTGGTACAAAGTGGTTGCAAAGTGGTGCGAACTGGTTGCGGAGTGGGTTGAACTGGTTGCGGAGTGGTGTAGAATGGTTGGGGAGAGGTGCAAACTGGCTGAGAGTGGTGCGAACGGGTTGTGGAGTGGTGCGGACTGGTTGCGGAGTGGTGCCAACTGGCTGAGGAGTGGTGCGAAATTGGTTGCGGAACAGTGCAAACTGGTTGCAAAGTGCTGTGAACTGGTTGCAAAGTGGTGCAAGCTGGTTGCGGAGTGGTGCGAACTGGTTGCGGACTGGTGCAAACTGGTTGCGGATTGGTGCGAACTCGTTGCAGAGTGTTCGTATCTGGTTGCGGACTCATGCGAACTGGTTGCGGAGTGGTGTGATCTGGTTGCGGAGTGGTGTGATCTGGTTCCATAGTGGTGCAAACTGGTTGCAGAGTGGTGCGAGCTGGTTGTGGAGTGGTGCAACTGGTTGCGGAGTGCTGCGAACTGGTTGCGGAGTGGTGCAAACTGGTTGCGGAGCGGTGAAAATAGGTTGCCGAGTGGCGAAACCGGTTGCGGAGTGGTGTGAACTGGTTG
>SZWC01013887.1:1556-12191 GCA_023375785.1 Penium margaritaceum
GTCGAGTGGGTCACAGACTGCTTGTTCGTCCGCCTTCGTGACTCGTGATGATACGTGTGGGGGAGCACAGTCCGCATGTGATGAGGATGGGCCTGACTGCACAGACTGGATCCGTGAGGCGCACCTTCGTGATGTACGTCGTTCTGTCCCACAGACGGCTCAGCGTCCCTCTGATGCCGAGTGTTCCATTGCTCGTTGTACAGTGACGTCCACCGGTCGTGACTCCAGTGGCACTTGGATCATCGAGTCAGGAACAGCTGCAGTCGCAGTCGCCGTGCGTCCCGAGGAGTGTGCGGACGACGTCCCGGACGTAGTACGAGCAGCGTGGGCCGAGTGAAGTCCACGGGTGATGCGCGCCCAGTCAAGCAGTCTGTGACCCACTCGACAATGACAACACACTCGCACCTCCCTGTGAGCGAAGTGCCAGAAGGTGACGTAGCTCGGCGATGGTGCGGTCACGGGGGTCTGGATCACTGCTGCTCGCTGGCGAGGAGTCAGGAACAGCTGCAGTCGCAGTCGCCGTGCGTCCCGAGGAGTGTGCGGACGACGTCCCGGACGTAGTACGAGCAGCGTGGGCCGCCTGAAGTCCACGGGTGATGCGCGCCCAGTCAAGCGGCTGCTGGCACTCGGTGTAGCGATGGGCACCTCCACAGTTGTAGCAGTGGACGGAACGCCCACTGCTACCACTGGATGACGGCTGCTGCTGGCCCGACCCGCGCTTCTTCTTCTTCTTCCCCTGGGCGGCAGCTGCGACGCCCTGCGTCTGCGTGGGTGTAGACGGGGTCGAGGAGGAGGAGGAAGATGCGGTCGTGGTGGAGCTGGATGATGGTGACTGCAGGATGGAAGATGGTGGTGAGGCGACGACTGCTGCAGCGAGAGACGCCTGTAGATACGCATGGCGCGTCGCCAGTAATCCGCCGCAGGCTCCGCTGGTCCCTGACGAAGCGAATGGAAAGCGCGGATGTGGGACGCACGCGTGGCGTGCGTCTCTGCGGCCAGTAGGGACAGCGTCAGATCCCAGCCTCCACGAGGATCAGCTCCGGTGCCTGTGCCTGGCTCGCCAAGAAAGGGGCGAAAGTCGACGACAGTCTCGCGTGGCATGGCGTAGAGAAGTCCTCGCATGGCCCGGGCAGTTGTCGACACCTGTGCTGGGTCTGTAGTCTGGTATGGACTGTGGTAGTAAGGCCAGACTCCCTCGGAGGTGGCCCACACCTGAAACAGAATCTCCCAGCAGTCAAAACCGTCCTCGCTGATGTACCGTGGGGGTGGCTGTTGTGCTTTGTACCGTTCCTGTACAGTTTACTGTGACCACTCGGCCGTGTCCATACTCGTGCAGATCCCTGAGGCAGGCGGCCCTGGTGACACCGGCGTGACGACAGGCGGCGGACTACCCGTCTGGAGCTGACCGACCACTGTTCCAGAGCCCCAGATGTCACCGGGACTCCTTGCTGTGACTTCTACGTCTTGCAGGCGCCTTTCGGCGGACTGGGCATGAGGCCCATTTGCATGTTTTTGCATTATACACTCACTGTCAGTCGATGGATGCATGCATGTGACCAGTCGTTGCGTGCGTCTTTTGATTCTGCACGTCTAGGTTCAGACGGCGTAGGATTCTGACATGTGTGCGCAGAGTTACGGCCAAAACAGTGGTTTTGGGCCGGTTTTAGGACAGTTCTTGGACTGCCGCGTGCGACACCCGCCGTGCGCCGCGGCAGGTATTTATGCCCTGGACCTGTCAGTTGTCATTTCTCTCTGCATTTACTAAGCTATTGAAGCTTATGAGACTTTGCGCGTCTCCCTAGCCTGATCCTTGCTGTTTCTTGCACCTGCCTGCTTGCTAGTGCGTCAGCTGACTGGACAGTGTCGCCACGTCAGCAGCAGCAAGGCTAGGAAGCTTCCTAGCAGTTTCTCACCCTGTTCATCCCACATCAGTTGCCTCTGCTAAAAGCATGGGAACATGGAAACCCGTGCAACGTGTTGCACTTAGCCCCAGAGACTTTTGATTGAAAGACAATTGAGAGGCGTCCTGAAGGGACGTTTCCATTGTTTTGCCTGTTGTTCCCTTTCATTCTCTCTGAGAAAGTGCGTAGAAGCTTCCTAGCAACACAGCCGCTGACTGGGCGTCAGTGCCTGGTCAGACGGTGACGACAGTCACAGGTCGCACACACAACGGCAAGGGTTTGGCTAGGAGACACAAGGCACAGTGTCAGAATGCTTCAATATAGCATATGCAGAGAGAAATGATAAATGACATGTCCAAGACATAAATACCTGCCGCGGCGCACGGCGGGTGTCGCACGCGGCAGCCCAAGAGCTGTCCTAAAACCGGCCCAAAACCACTGTTTTGGCCATAACTCTGCGCACACATGTCAGAATGCTGCGCCGTCTGAACCTAGACGTGCAGAATCAAAAGACGGACGCTACGATTGGTCACATGCATGCATCCATCGACTGACAGTGAGCAAACAATACAAAAACATGCAAATAGGCCTCATGGCCAGTCCGCCGAAAGACGCCTGCAAAATGTATAAGACACAGCAAAGAGTCCCGGTGGCATCTGGGGCTCTGGAACAATGGTTGGTCAGCTCCAAACGGGTAGTCCGCCGCCTGTCGTCGCGCCGGCGTCACCAGGGCCGCCTGCCTCAGGGATCTGCACGAGTATGGACACGGCCGAGTGGTCACAGTAAACTGTACAGGAAGAGCGCAAAGCACAACACTCTCATCATTGAGTGTGGAAGCTCAAAGTGAGCGAATTGCTCGTCTGGCAAAACAACAATCCGATTGAATGTGACTGGTTGTGGGGGGGAGGAGGAGGAATACTGTCACTTTCATATTCACAGTTGGCCAAACTATGCCTCCTGGGAGCACGATCTTGTCTGAACACTTTTATCACATCATGTCCAAGGCACCGTGACGTACACTTCCGCGATGCGCCGCACTCCAAACCATGTGGTGCATGTCCCATGGCAAACGAGGGGCCGGTGCTGCAGAGCACAGCACCGGCCACCATCTCCCGCCAGCGAACTGCTGCCATCGCACAGACTGTCGATCGCTCTATTCACCGAAAGCTCTCTAGCTCTCTACCTAACGCCCACAGGAAGGTGCAAGCGCGTCGCTTGACTCGTGGGCCACCGATGCCGCAGCCATGGGTGCACAGGCTAGCATGAGGGCTGCGCTCCAGCCTAGTTGGTCGCAGCAGCGCAGGTGTGGGCGCCATGCGCGGAGCATGACTGGGGCTCCCACTGTCCGTCGTCGAGGAGCTCGCCGGTCGCGTCCAGTCTGAGCTTGATGTTGATGCTGCCGTTGGCCATGAGGTTCGACACACCCTCCGCCGCGCCGTCGGCGTTGCTGGCGGCTTGCGCAATGTCCCTGGGCACAGGCGCAGCAGCACGTGTGTGAGAGACATGGATACCGACCGTGCAGAAAACAGCATGCTCTGCTGGGCTCTAATGATAAAGAACAGTGAAGGCAGATGCTACGAAGGAAAACCAGGGCAAGAGTTTCTAAGTTACATCCAGGAGCTCGATCGTGTGTGTGTAAAAGCGCGGTGATGGCAAAGGCAAAGGCTGTGGCTCGAGGCAAATGAATGGTTTCCTCAGAAAGATAGCCGCACAGCTGTGGAGACTCCCTGTTCAGTAGCGACTGGCCAGTGAGGACAGTCGTATCTCTACAAGACAGTTGAGGGTGACATGGGGCTCGCAGCACTCACCCGAAGCCCACTTGCACTGCCGTCTGCGCTTTGATGTGCACCTTGCCGTCCTGCACACACGCAACACATGCACAGATTGCAAACGCCATGCAGGGAGGAAGGCAGCGGCAGAGAGAAAGCTTGTGAGTTGGTTGATGCGAAACAGGGAGGAAGGCGCTGAACATGGTTTTGACTAGTGCGACAACGAGGGCGACGGATGTCCTCTGACTCGCACTTGAACATGGAGCACATTTCAATCACAAACAAAACGAGGGCGATGAGGAGGTGTGCGCGTGCGCGTGCGCGTGCAGGCGTGCGCGTGTGCACCGCCTCCCACTCACAGCTATGGTGATGGTGCCCTTGACCTGCGGCAGGCGGTTTCCAGGCACGCGCACGCGGATGCCCTCCTTGTGCACGTCCATGCCCAGCACGCCGCCCTGCACGAGCCCCACGCCGATGACGCCGCCCGTTGCGCTGAACGAGAAGTTGCCGCCTGGCCCTAGCTCCACGTCTCCACCTGCGGCAGAGCTCGTGGCGTGTTTGTTTGAATCTACCCTTCTTTCATTCAAGGACATGACGACGAGCGAGTACCGCAGAATAATAGAACACACCAGAAGTGAAAAAGGAGTGACAGTGGAGTATTGGATGAATGACGCCACCACTGCAGCCCGAATCGGAACAGGAAAGGAGAATAGCCACCCGAAGCAAAGGCAGTTGAAGAAGCAAAAGGGAGAGGAAGGGGTGGCATGATCAACACGTTCACGAGCACATGCCCTTTGGCCAGACTGATGCGTCGCTGTGCCCTCCGCATGCCATGGCATGGCATGGCATGGCATGGTCGGTAGGGGGTACAGGAGGGAAGGGGAGGAGCAGCGGAGGAGGATTTTCATAGGTTGTTGGGTGCACTCACTCACCGTCGATGACGACGTTGGGGTTGCTCACGGAGAACTGGCCCAGCTGAAGGGGCGGCTCGCCCATTCCCACACGCACCTCGAACGTATCGGGGAGCGTCGTCACGTGCATCGGTAGCCACGTCACCTGGGGCGAAGCAGGCACCGGCAGGATGAGCAGCAGCACCAGCACCAGCAGTAGCGGCGGCGGCAGCGGCACCAGTGGAAGGGGCAGTGTGAGGGAACAGATTGCGGCAAGGCGATCGACACTGATGATGACGCCACGAAATGTCAGTGCGTAGCCTCCGCTGTGCCATCCGTGCAAGCATGCATGGATGCATGGATGCTCGGGGCACCACGGCAAGGGTCACCCACGATCACGAACCCATTGCTTGCCGTTCAACGGGCACCAGGCCCAGGCTCCATGCCTTCTTCGCGCCGCCACCGGCGGCGCAATAGTGCTACCGACACCGACGCTTAAGGTCTTCCAAACGATACCCTTCCCGAGTCGCACGCTCATTTAGAGCCCCTCCATCAAGTCGCAATCTCAGTTGCAGTGCAGTTCCCGAGTCGCCTACACAGGTGACTTGGGAAGCACACTCTCGCGTTGATGTAAGGGTCTCCAAATGTGAGATATTCCCGAGCCGCACCATCGTTTGGAGGACCTAACCGACGCTCGTTCTTCATCAGCAACTCTTCAGTGCACTTTCTCTAGAACAGAGAAACGCCGTGCCAAGCACCCCCTACCGCGACCGAATCCTCACCTGGCGCACGGACCGGCCATCGTCGGCCATGTCCAGGTCGAGGTCGAGTCCACCCGCCAGACGAAACTTCCTGGGAGACACGGCGATGTCCATGCCGTCGGGGTTTTGCACCTTCCACGAAGATGCCGACTTGTCGGGGTTAATTGACAGCGCCACCTTCCGCGCTGCGGCGCCCGTGGGCGGCGCGATGAGTGCTGCGGCGGCGAGTAGCAGCAGTAGTGATCGCGCAGTGTGCGACGCGGAAGGAATCGCCATAGTAGTGGTCAAAGGAGATGGGGGGAGGGGGGGGGGGATGTAGGTGGAAGATGCGGTTTCTCCGGTTGAGGATCTGAGGGGACGATGGGTAAGGGCGAGGAGTTAGGGGCGTTCAATTCTGGACGGAATCAGACCCTGCGATGTTGGACCTCCTCCGAGAGTCGGCTGAGGAGGACGAAGGCTTCTTGATTCTGAACGCGGAAGCGCTGCGCCCCAGCCCCTTTTAAGTCGGGGTCAATTGCTTCAGCTCGCACGACTTCGCCAGTTAATGCCTCTAACTAGAATGCCTTGAAAACTATTTCCGTCGCCTAGAGCCTGCGCAACTATTTTGCGCTGCCTAGAACTAGTTCCGGCGCTTCGAAAGCCGACGAAGTGCGTCAGATGAAATAAAGCAGACATTCAAAGCGTTACGATATCTTTCGGATCGCATGAGGGCTTCTCAACGCAAGAAGATGGAGAAGGTTTTATACGAGACATACAACTGCGTGGACGTTAGGGAAGAAAACGACGAACATGTAAGAATTTTTGTGAAGACAAGGTCGTAAATTCATGATTCTGAAACGTTTTTCTATCATAATAAAGGAGCCCTGTCAACTCCTGTTAGATAAAGAATGGAGAGGAGGTTATATAAAGAAAGAAATCAATTCATTTGAATAATAACTAATATTTAAGTTCGTGGTTTTTATTAAATTGAATTTTATTTTTTATGGAAATTGAGATAAAATGAGAATAATGCCAAACTCGACTAGAGGAAAAAGGATGAGATCTTGAAATCATGAAAGAAGCATTCTAAATAATATATCAATTCATATTATTTTTATCTAAAAATATTATTATTATCTGATAATCCTTATCTTTCAATTGATAATAAAAAACAAAAAAAATAGTAATAATAATCAATCAGGTTTAAATTTTGCATAAGTCAGATCTCTTAGGTTTTTAACAAACTATAATTTTTCAAATTATTTGTATCATTTAATCAAGAACTTTTATCATGTATTCATGTAAAAAATGATTTTCCTTGAACACAAATATTATTCACATAAATAAATATACATATATTTACATTTTTTTTAATATAAAATACCATAATTCATCATCAATTTTATAAAATTTATGTATAACTTATTTTACCCTATTTAATTGAAAAAATAAAACTTTTCTAGGGATGTAATAATAAACTATAATTTTTTCAGTATTTTTAGAATAAAACATTCGAATAATTCTTCATAAAAAAATTCATTTGTAAATTAAAGACTATGTATCTAATCAGTTAAAACTCGTAAACATGGACATGAAAAACATATTTCACATTGATTCGATTTTAAAAAGAAAACTAAACATTAAATAACACTAATTAACTCTAATGGGGGAAATTTTCTACTTTAGGTTTGAATGAGTTCTTCTTGTACATATCAATAGATAAATACATTGTTTTGCAAGGATAAAATATAATCATAGATATAAAATCAATAAAATGACGAAGCAATGCATGTTTCAATGCCTTTGACTCTACCCATGTTTCCAGCAATTAGTTATCTCCTTATGCTTTAGCAATAGGTGAGTAAGGCCTTTAAAAATTAGATACAAGTGATGGAAATCAAAATAAATGTCCAAAATCTATGGAAAAATGTATAAATAATACATAAAATAATATAAAAATTGGCATATGTTTTATCATGATATTATATTTCATGAAAAGTGATATGAAAAACGTTTTTTAAGTATTATTGTTTAATACAATTGTCATGGATGATAATCGTTAAATGTGAACGTAAATGATATGATGATTTCATCGATTTTATATTTGTTGTTAGTTTAAATGTATTCAATAAATTTTTGTGATTTTTTATGTAATTTTATGATAGTTATCCGAACATATCTTCAACTTTTTTAAGTTTTTTTTCTACTTAATGCCTCTTCTATCATGAATTTTAGAATATTGAGAATTAATTTACAAAATATCACAATATGCAATATTTGTTATAGATTTACTAAGAACACTCTTCTGAAGCAATATATTCCATAGAAATTTGAGCACTAGATTTGAAGGACCGTTTATTTTTCCAACTTACAAAGCCCAACGGAATTCAAATAACATTCCATTTTTTATACATTGATTTATTGCAAATATGATTCATTTTTTATGGATTCATAGAAAAGAATTATTTGAATATTTTTCATAGTTTCGTCTAATAATTATGTTTTATTTTTCTATGCAAAAACTAAAATTTCATGGCTTTGATGTGACCTAGTCAATGCATAAGTGATTTTTACCATAATTATTTCATCATTAAATCATCATGAAATTTGCTTCTAATAAGAAAAAAATATTTTAAATGGAAATTAAATGCAATGGTCTCACTCTACAAAATTGTTTTCATAGTATGAAAAATGAAAGATCACTTGTGTTATAGTATATCACGAACAAATTTCTCTCTTACTAGGTCTTGCTTTCAATGTCCATGATGTTTGTTGGATGTTGTACTTTACTGCTTTGTTTCCAAATGCCCCTTTTGGACCTGAATCATTGTTCGGACCTTCGAAAGTCCTTTCCGTTGCATCTGATGTACGCTGCCGGAAGTCGAGGCGCAAAAAGTGGTTCTAGGCAGCGCAAAATAGTTGCGCAGGCTCTAGGCAACGGAAATAGTTTTCGAGGCATTTTAGTTAGAGGCATTAGTTGGCGAAGTCGTGCCAGCTGAAGTAATTGACCCTTTAAGTCGCGCACCCAGCAGCGCGTGTGAATCGAGCGCTCACGTCGCAGGTACACACTGCACCGGAGGTGAAGCCAAGCGACAGGGCTGCTCGAAAACCAAGAAGCCAGAAAGTAACACTTGCGCATGCGCTGGAGCACGGGTGGCACAAGCTCTAGTAAGGAGGGGGAGGAGGAGCGGACGGCACGGCCGCAGCGCGAAGCCGGAACGGAAGCCGCGACTGTTCCAAGAGCCCAGACGAGAGCCGACTCGCGCTCGCCCTCGCAGTCCATTCGCAGAGGAAAGAGGTGCACCACGGCTCCACGGCGCCGCCCCGTGGGCTGCGCCTCATAACGCGGCGACAAGCGACCTCCGCTGAGCTCGACGCGCAGGGCGGACTGCTTCGTGTCCGCTACATGTATGTTGGCCGCATGAAGCGGAGAGACTTGAGGAGGACTCCCGCTGTCACTAAACGGAAACGACTGGAAGGGCAACCGCAGACATTTCAAGTTGAGGAAACTTCGATGAACTCCCTAGTCGAAGCTTCCGCAAGGTTAAGATCACGAGGCAGAAGACCGGCAGCGGAACTAGAGAATCGGCGAGTCGTGAACCGCTTTCTGTGTGTTGTTTTGTGGTCACTTCGCCGCCCGGCCCTTTGTTCATCATGCGGCTTGATCAGGCGACCCATTTTTCCCGATGATCAACAGAAAAGCCCCGACGTTAGATCTCAACAAGCACAGAGCCCTACCGGCAAATCTCAAAAAAATCATGATTCGGCCATGTCGAACGTAAACGCTGCCTGTCGACCGACAAGAGCAAAGGCGCAAACATCCGTTGACCCTGTGGACAGGCTCCTTGCGACGGCGATGAACAGAAGACCGGCAAATGGGCCGGTTCTCACGATTTGTAAAGCTGGTTGGCGGGCTCTCGCATTGACCGCTGCCAGAATGCTTAATACAGCATTGATGGATCCGGCAATGCACGTCCTCACGTCAGGAATCGGTTTAAACGTCGGCTCCTCTGTCGATTTAACCCTGTTTATTCGGAAAACTTGTCCGAGGCCATGATCTAACCATTCGCCAACATGTACGGCGACGATCTACACATCAGGGCATGGCGAGCGTCTACCCTAAAAAGCTACCTCTCATAAATGTGATGTTCCGCAATGTCCATTGAGTTCATCCGCCAGTACATTGCGTCAGCGTAAAAGTAAAACTTTGTACGCGGCTTGAACAGGGAGATTCCAAGGGGAGATGATTTCCTACAACCAAAAAATTGTGCTTTAATTTCAACACATGTGAAATCCAGAAGATGACCATCGGAAACGTGGAATTAGACATAACCTTCGAGGTCAAAGTCTCATTTCCAGCTCTACTTGAAATTACCAGGAAATTACTTGGCTAACCCATGTGGGGTGGGACGGGTGAGAGCAACGAGGCACAATGCGCGAGACACGCCATGGATGTGGTAACTGAGAAAGTGCTTAGAAGCTTCCTAGCAACACGGCCGCTGACCGGGCGTCAGTGCCTAGTCAGACGGTGACGACAGTCACAGGTCGTACACACAACGGCAAGGGTTTGGCTAGGAGACACAAGTCAAAGTGTCAGAATGCTTCAATATAGCATATGCAGAGAGAAATGACAACTGACAGGTCCAGGGCATAAATACCTGCCGCGGCGCACGGCGGGTGTCGCACGCGGCAGTCCAAGAGCTGTCCTAAAACCGGCCCAAAACCACTGTTTTGGCCGTAACTCTGCGCACACATGTCAGAATCCTACGCCGTCTGAACCTAGACGTGCAGAATCAAAAGACGCACGCAACGACTGGTCACATGCATGCATCCATCGACTGACAGCGAGTATAAAATGCAAAATCATGCAAATGGGCCTCATGCCCAGTCCGCCGAAAGGCGCCTGCAAGACGTAGAAGGCACAGCAAGGAGTCCCGGTGACATCTGGGGCTCTGGAACAGTGGTCGGTCAGCTCCAGACGGGTAGTCCGCCGCCTGTCGTCGCGCCGGTGTCACCAGGGCCGCCTGCCTCAGGGATCTGCACGAGTATGGACACGGCCGAGTGGTCACAGTAAACTGTACAGGAACGGCACAAAGCACAACACTCCCCCATGACCCGATGGTACGCATGTCCATACGCGTGCAGCACTGGTACAACCACATAGTGAGTGACACAGACAGATGAGACGGCAACGTACATCCCACACTCAACCACTGTCACGCACGGGGCGAAGCCCAACAGAACGAATGGCCACCAGGAACTTTCCGCGAGCAAGTGCCTTCGTCAAGAAATCAGCTCGCTGCAAGTCAGTGCCAACCCACATGATGGAGATCAC
>SZWC01013887.1:39080-69385 GCA_023375785.1 Penium margaritaceum
CATTGCAGCACGCACAACATGCTTGCGGATTGCTTGACCAAAGCGCAACGCGTCGACCGGCACGCATTGAGCGTGGCCGGGCTTGGGATGACCAGCTATGATGGGCTGGAGGGCACAGCGGAAGATGAGTGAGAGCAAGCAGGAGCAGCGGGCATGGCAGGTGCAAGGGGGAGAATGTTGAAGATTTGCTCCTCTGCATGCCCAAGTGCGGCGCCGGGAGGCGCCGACGAGCCGCCAGAGAGAGGAAAAATCATCGTCGACGGATCTGGCGACTCGAGAATTGCTCGAATCCTAAAATGGAGGATTGCCCATAAAAATTTGACGAGTTGCTGAATCCGGTGGAAGTTGTTTCACCGGAATCGGACAAGTAACGAGGGAGATATTGGCTTCCAAAGTTGGGGTGTGCGCGGCGGTTCTGAAAGCCGGCCGCGGTTCGACTTCCGGTGAATAATTGACCGGAGCGAGTAACAAAATGCCATCTAGGGATTTTGCTCCGGAAGGACTGCCGAGGCGTCCGGTGGATGATCCGCCGGATTTCAGGAGTGCAGTTTGTTACTGAGGGACTTAGTAGTACAGTTTGTTACTCGGGGACTTAGTCAAAATTCCGACTGGAAGTCCGCGAACAGGTTTCGACCCACATCAATCCCCATCACCAAACTCGATGATTAACTCATCGAAACAGACCCCAAAGGCGCGAGGGGCGCCGCCACTACGCATAGAGACATCTGCACCTCCGGAATGGCGTTTTGATGGGTCCTTGATGTGTGAAGGCGCCTCGGCGGGCGACGTGGTGCGCGCCGCCGAGTGAGCAGCTGGTTTGGGGTGCTGCGCTTCGACTGACGTAGCGGGAGCTACGGTTATCCGAATCGCGCACGGTTTGGTGCGTTGGAGAGCTCATGACTAGCACTACAAATGTTTAAATCATGTCCATGTTCAAAAACTAATGCAAAATCGCGTTATTCCCTTCGCAAAAGTGACTGTCTCGCAAATGCCTTCGACTCCCAGAATTATAGCGTGAGGCGACCAGAATGCTCACGCTTAGACTCAGAACCACCCGCAAAACATAGCCGTGAACACACAGAAGACCCTTCGGGTCACGTTGGAACTGCCTCCACCCGGGGGCCGTTTTTCTGACACCCATGAGAATCCTGGATTGTTTTTGTAGCGATGTCGTCCAGCTCGTTCTCATGGGCCAACAGGTTTGCTTGGGCATTGGCTTGCCCCATCGCGGCCACATGGCAGGGAAGGGGGTTCCGTCCCTACTCCTCTATGTTGTGCCGCACTCCCATCGTCGGTGGTGATCTTGACTCGGCCCGTCGCCTTGGAAGCCAACTCAATAGGTTGGCCCAAGCCGAGTAGAGCATCACGAGCCTCGAATGTGATCGTCAGTTGGAGCGCGTGGCCGCTCAGGAGGCAACTCGTCGATGCAGTGACCTCAACAAGGCATTGTAGAGTATGACCTAGGTCCAGATGTAGTAGCGGTTGTAGCGAGCCATCGCTATTGGCAGCGAGGACTTGCCTACCTTGACGACCTCGAGACCGATCATGAACACGTCCTTCATCCACAGTATGGAGATCTGCCATAAATGTGTGAAGAAATCTGATTGGCTAAATTGCATGGAGTACGTTCTACGTGTCGACAAGGCCCTACTCAGTTAGTCAGGCAACCTTACCACAACACGGCTTAAAGACAATCTCTTCAAGCATGTGGTCAAGGAGTAGGATGCGCAGCAGCCACACCTCAAGTGACAGCCCATGCTACGGGAGACCTTTTGTGCCATCACGCGCAAGAAGTGCACCAAGTGTGAGGAGATAGAACGCGCCTTCCACAAGAGGGAGGGCTTTAAGTAGCTGGTTAGCTTGCTTGAGGCTTACTTTAGCAAGTTTACCGCACTCGTGGAGGAATACAATGAGAATCTGAAGGGCGATGGGATGCAAATCTTCAAGAGCCCACCAAGGGCGATGGGACACAGATCTTCAAGAACCCACAGTGCCTGCTAGTTGAGTACTTGCGTGAGGGTCTTTCCTGTGAGAATCTGAAGGACAAGACCACCACAACAGCAACTGGCCAGGCTTGGACAAGGTGGAGGGTGTTGTGGGACTACATGAGTGAAGTCTATTCGGCAAACCCGAAGCACTTTTTGGATGCACAGCCGGACACGCGTGCACACCAAGGCCGCGACATGCGCATGGACACTGCGGGCGTCAGAGGAACAGGCAGGCATTGGGGCGGGACCAATGGCAAGCAATCTGAAAACCCTTTGATCAAGAGGAATGGTGGGTAAAAGACCCCAAAGCACAAGTGCAGTCCCCACAATGACGAACTGTAGACAACGCGTGAGCGTCGTAATACAGCTTTCCGCGATGGACTTTGCCATAACTGCATGTAGCTTGGCCACTTTATGGCTGAGTGCCCTGAGGCTGTTGGTGGTGGACACGAGGCCGCGGCGTCAGTTGTAGCAGCAGTGCCTTGTGGGGATGGTGCAACAGGAGGTCACGGACAAGGCCGTGCACAGGGCCGCAATCGCGGCAATAAACCTGGCTGTGGAAATGGACAGGGCCATGGTGTGGGTTTTCCCCACCCTTGAGTGAAGTTAGTGGGGTCCACTCAGGGGTACAACTGGATCACGAGTGTGGATTCAAGTTTTTAGATGGGGATATGAAGCAATTTGAGTCTTTGACGAGTTCAAATTTCTCTGCTGTTTTATCTCCTCTTGTTGAGCCTCATACTACACTTGCTGACTGACATTGCCCACTAAACCTTGCATCTGTGGACAAAATGCGTCATCGTACATGCTTAGTGGTGGCAACACCGACCACTGTGCAAGAGTTGTATGACTTGGTGATTGAAGGAAATGCCCTCAAAGCGATGAGTTCAATCACATTTTCTAGACCCTTCAAATTTAAACACTAGAAACTACTAGCCTAATTTGCACGTACCCACAAGATGTGGACTCGAGTAGGTAAATCATGGGAGCTGCAGTGTCCGTCGCATAAATTCCGTGTTTATCACAAACTCGGCTTGCCGTCGTTGAGCCTGTTCACTCGGAAGAGTGGAGGTAACATGACGATGTAGTTTAAAGGACATATAACTGGTCCTCTCGTGAACGAACTGGCTGACACTGGAAGGAATTACTCCTTCTTTAGCCTTGGCTTTATGCAGCAGGTGGGCCTTTAGGATGAGCCATCAAATGGCGTAGTTGTCATCAGTGGAAACCGTACAGTACCCGTGATCGGTACCAGTAAAGGAAAATTTTGCATTCAAGGTTACACACAAAGTGTCACGTTTAAGGTACTCAACCTTCTTGAGCCATTTGACGTGGTGCTAGGCGATCCCTAACTCCGTGAAAACAAGGCTCTCATGTGCTTTGAATCAGTATGCTTGATCCTTCGAAAAGGACAGCTTCCCTTTATGTTGATTCCAAGTATGAAGTTTTTACTAAGATGACTAGAATCCAATGCCACCTTGTCTGCAATGCAAGTCAAGAAACAAATTTGACAAGGGTGTCGATGGTTCTTGGCTAAGCTATAGAGTGGGGAGAATGAAATAAAAGAAGACACGCTACAAGAGATCAAATTCATATTGGCTGAGTTCTTAGATGTATTCCAAGACCCAACGGCTGGGCTTCCACCAGAAAGACACATGGGCCATAGGATTCCATGGGAGCCAGAGTCCACTCCTTTTTTTAGACCCGTGTACTACCTTAGTCCGGTAGAGAGGTAAGAGTCCAAACGCCAAATCAAAGAGTGTAAAGAAAATTGGTGGATCAAGCCAAGTAGCTCGCCTTACGGTGCGCCGATCCTTTTTGTGAACAAAAAGGACAGTGGTTTACGTATGTTCTTCGACTATCGAGCACTGAACAATCTGACGGTGAAAAATTGATTCCCCTTACTACGGATCGAGGACCTACTTGACCAACTCCAAGAGCAAAAGTCTTTTTGTCTACAAATTTACCTCAAGGGTACCATCAAATCCGCATCACGGAAGATGGTGTCTCTAAAACCGCATTTCAAATGCACATGGGATACTACCAGTTATGAGTTCTATGCTTCGGGCTAACGGATGCCCGGGCAACGTTCCATGGAGAAATGAACCGAACGTTAGCCAAGCAACTCAGCCAGTTTGTCTTAGTTTACTTGGACGACATCCTTGTTTTCTCCAAATCCATGGAAGAGTACAAAGAACATTTGCGCGAGGTCCTCGCAATCCTTCGGGAACAAAAATTCTATGCAAAAGTGAGCAAGTACAAGTTTGCACTAGATGAGCTCAAACAGCTTGGAGACATAGTCGGCAAGGACGGCATCCGTGTTGACCCAGAAAACGTCCAAGTCGTCGTGGACTGGCCACGCCCAGAATCAAATTGGACAGATTTGGTCTTTGTTGGCTGTGTAAACTAATTTCCAACGGTTAATGCAAGGCGATTCAATCCTGGTAGCGCCTCTAACCAGGCTCACGCAAAAAGACGCGCATTGGGATTGGACTGCTAATTGCGAGATTGATTTTCTCAAAGTCAAAAAGCTTCTATCCAAAGTGCCCGTCTTAGGTGTTCTTGACCCATCGCAACCGTGGGAGGTGCGATGTGATGTGTTGGTAGTAGGACTTAGAGCAGTCCTCCTACGGAATGGTCACCCAGTTGGGTATGAGAGCCAAAAGCTCATCACTGCGGAGACGCGGTATAAAACTAGGGATCATGAAATCCTTGCGGTAGTATATACTTTTAAGATGTGACATTGCTATCCCGAGGGTGCTAAAGGGGGTGTGACGGTCATGACTGACCACAATCCATTTGGTATCTTCCCAAATGCAACCGAACCTGTCAAGACAACAGGCATATTGGAGCAAATACCTGAGCCCATTCTCGTCCACATGGGAATATCGGCCTGGACGCATCAACGTGGCCAATCCACTAAGCCAATAGCTTGTGGAAATAAAAGCAAACAACGAGGTTGGTAGGTGTTTTATGGCCATCGTGACAGCATAATTGCAAACACCAGACCCCCCTACACCGCTACGACAACCACCTTGACATATAATCCACTACAATACTTTTGTAAACAGGATTCGGATAGGATATTGTGTGGATTCTTTGTCCAGGACTCTCAAAATCTAGACAAGTGCAGAGATCGGTGGAAGCCTCAGGAATATTTTAGTGCGGAGAGTAAGTTGTTGTGCTAGACTGTGGAGACCTTCGAGCAAAGATTATCTCCCAGTTCCACGACCCGACGGTCGCAGGTCATGTAGGACCTTGGAAGAGCGGACGGGCACCCTTGGACCACTATTGGTGGCCAATATCGAGTGTTGATGTTCGTAAGTATTGCTTGACATGCAATCCATGTCTTTGAAAAAGGCTAGTAACAAAAATTCTGCAGGACTCCTCCAACAGCTTCCCATACCTAGGACTCCATCAGAGTGTGTCAGAATGGACTTCATGATTGGTCTTCCCGGCATAGCCCGTGGCCACGATGCAATACTAGTGGTTGTGGATCTTCATAAGAATATGACACAATTCATTCCTACCACCACTGGTGTGAACGCAAAGAAGACCGCTTGTCTCTTCTTTGAGTGTGTCGTAAAACACCACGGCTTGCCGTTGGGCATTATCTCCAATCAAGATAGAATATTTGCTAGTAACTTCTGGTAAGAGATGCACGAGTTCATCGGCAGCGAGTCGCAGATGTCAACAGCATTTCACCCACTAACTGACGGAAAATCAGAGTGCATGAATGACACTCTCAAGGAAGATGCTCCGTATGTACATCAACCCAACCATGAACGACTCGGACGAATTCCTAGCACCGACAGAGGTTGTGGCGAATAACTCGGTGAAGGAGTCTACACAGTTCATGTGGTTTGTGTTGAACAGTGGTCGGCATCCAGTGGTATCCTCTTCACTGGTGAAGAGTGAGAGTACATGAGAACAGGTTCCTTCTCCTCAAGCCTTTGCTGAGCGCATAGACCCCTTGTTATTGGAGGCAAAGGATCACCTTCAAGTTGCTTGCCAACGTCAAAAGCCATATGCCAACAAAAGTCACCATGAGGTCTCGTTTGACATAGGCAAAAAACTGCTACTTAGCACTGAGAATCATTGACTGAAGTCGTCATGGGTGCGAAATCTTCCACCAAAGTGGATTGAGTCGTTTCCCATCGTTCCAGGCATCGGGCTAGTGGCATGCCAATTGTTGCTTTCGTCCAGTATGAAGATACATGACGTGTTTCATGTGAGCTGCTAGCTCCATACACGACAGAGGGAACTGTTCAGCCACCATTGACAATCCTTGCTACCAACAGCCAATACAAGGTTCTTCGTCTACTCCAGCACCGAGAGCGTACACTCCGGTCCCGGATTGTTAGGGAATACCTCGTTTATTGGGTCGGGTGTGGCCTAAACATAACTCCTGGGGGCCCGAATCTCGGTTGCCCACAAGGGTGGTCAACAAGTATTGGAGCGAGCTGCCAGCTTGCACGGATCAATTTATGGCAAGGGGCACCACATGAATGCGGAAAGAGTGAACAACATTCACTCAGGGCGGCATTCATGGAGTGCGACCATAGGAGGTTGGGGACGTCCAACATGGTTGTTGCACGGGCACTCAAACCTAAAGGGGGAGGCCACTAGCCGTGCTGAATGATAAGCTGTAGGTTAGGTCCAAGTGCCATTAACGTGTTCATGTTTAGCTGGTGATTGAAATTCTTTATTTTTTGTCACAATGCTGATGACTCACTATCTAGCACTCTCACTTGTTGTTCATGAACCGGTACAGTTCATAATAAGTGGGGAGGAATATAGTGGGAGGGCCGGTTCGGCCGTCCCCGCCCTCGCAAGCGATGACTGGCTGGGGGCCAACGACGCGCTGGCCAGTGGCCAGCTATCAGCCGGCTGGCCGGGTGGCCGGCCGCCTAGCCGGCCACCAGCCGCAACTCCAGTTGCAGATTGAGCTGGGGGCTCGATCGACGACCGAGGGGCCACCAGGCCTCGTGAGTGAGGCTGGTGGCCCCGCACCCTTGCCTTCACCCCCTCTCTCCTTGCTGGTTGAGGCGAGACAGACAAGGGGAGGGGGTAAGCAAGAGAGAGGGTGAGCGACTGGCATAAAACTGGACACGGAATCGTCCAGCGTGTCTCGCAGGTGATGATTTCGCATTGTCACCTGAACAATGTATGGAAGTCGCGAATGAGCACGACTGGGACAGATTTCTTGGTAAAACTTGTGCGAACTCAGGAGGTCGAGGTACAAACCCCTTATTCGGGTGGCGCAACAGGGGGTTGAGGTTCAAAGTCTCCCTGCTCAGGGTTGTCGATGACGATTGCTCCTCAGTATTGCGAGCGGAAAAATCCCTCACAAGGACTGAGATCGCCATTTTGCGAACTCCGCCGACGACATTGAACAAGAGCTAGAGTTACACATATGTTGAGTGGAGATAACGTGTGTTTCTGTGTAAAAAACTAGGTAAGATGGGGTTTTGCATTTCAATCAGTGGGTTGAGCGGATTCAGGTCGTAAAAACAGGATTTATTGTGTAAATAATCAAGGTTCAGGCTTTGTCCTCATGCGAAGTGATGGGCTGTTGAAAGGTCACTAATCTATGAGCATATTTTCTTTTTGACCCATCGGAAGCTCAAACCTGATTGCGTTGTTTGAAGCTTGAAGCCGACCTCAACGGGAGGAAGATCCTTGTGCCGCACGGGCAATTATGGCTGTCTTGGTTTTTCAAAAAATTGCAACTATGTTTTTTATGGTATATTGGTAGTGTTGAAGTTCGTTGGCCACTCACAACTCTTTGCCCTTTTGCCTCCCACACTGTGCACACACATGTACATATTGAGTGACAATGGCCTTACCTGGGAAAGCGTCAGGCGTGTCCGCTCTGGGTGGAGCCATTGACGCCCACAAGCTGCTGCTGCTGCTTGACCATGGAGTGCCTCCTGGCGCACACGCGGCCATTACATGATTGTCTATGATTCTGAGGTGTGGTAGATGCTAGGGCTCGTACACTCTGACTGCCGTGCCCTGCATCATGTTCTATCGCCTTGCACGTGCTGGGGGAGCTGCATATTTCCCGTGTGCTGATCCTTAGGGGGCCACCGTGCCGGTCTTATCCGTGCACTGGTGAGCAGCCACCCTCGGTTTATTCCGAGTGGTTGTGCTCGACCCCCGGGTGGCGGCACTCACTCACCCAAGCTTGATGCTCGTGGTGGGTATGTGCTCACCGGTGCTAACCTCGCTCGCCCCCCACACACTTCTTGTCTTGATTGAGAGCATGATTCTCAGGCAAATTACCACATCCATGGCGTGTCTCGCGCATTGTGCCTCGATGCTCTCACCCGCCCCACCACACATGGGTTAGCCAAGTAACTTCCTGGTAATTACTAGTATCAGAGCAGTAAGAATCCAATCCCACCACTCGGCGATCTTGGCCCTTGAGCTTCCGCGGCCCATATCTATTGTGGCCCGTGCATCACCGTATCGGACACTTTGTGCCGCCGGACGTCTCTTCGGCCTGAAACAGCAGCACTGCTAGGTGTTGCTGCCCTCATTCCCTACCAACCCGCAGCAGCCGTTCTCGCTGCTCTAGCTTCTCCGAGGCCCGCAGGTGCTCTCTCGCCCACTCGTCCATTCTCCACGGCCATAGCTACTCTAAGCTGCTCTTCTCCTCCTGGCCCTTGGCTACGCTTGCAGCTGCTCTCAGTCGCTCTCTCCGTTCTTCGCAGTTCCTCTTGGCTTCACTCGTATACACTCGGCTGCCCTTGGGGGTCTGTGACTCTCGGTTGCCCCTCTCGCCCCCTCTCTCGGGTGCTCCACGGCCCTCCGCTGCTCTCTGCTATCCTCGGGTGCTGCTCACAACTGCGCTCTCAGCTTCTCTCGTAGCCACCTTTTCTCTTTCAGTGGCTGCCTGCGATTACACTCGGCTGCCTCCATTCTTGGCTGCCCGTCAACTTCCTCGTCCATTCTGTGGTGCTCGAAGACTCCACGCCCTCCACCTCTCCACCGGGGGCTGCTTCATCACCGTCTCACGACTGTGCCCCGACATGTGATACACTTCGGGCACCTCTCTTGACTGCAACGACAGCCCTCTCAGTCTCCACACTGGCTGATGACGACGACACCCTTTTGTGGGTGCGCATGCTGGACCACACGAACTGGCAAGAAGACATTGACGCAGCAGCTCAGCGCAAACGGGAGGACATAGATCGTCGGGTCTACACCCCAGACAACCTGCCTCCGTCACCACCGCTGTCACCAAGGATGCAATCTTCCCACAATGCTCAGTCTGCCAAACTTGCGGCTGCACCTACCTTGTCTCCTCCTCCTACCACAGCAGGATCTACCAAGGCGTCTGCGGCACCCGAGGTGCCCGGCGTCATCCCTGTTCTCCCAATGCACACCAACTCTAATGGACTGGTAGGAGCTGACCTTGACGCGGGTGCTGGTGCCGCAGCCATCTTCGTAGCCGCGGCTAAGGCCTGCCTTGCTCCCACGCAAACGGCGATTGGCCAAGGAGCTGAGGCATATTCACACGCGGCTACCTCTCTCACTCTCCTTGCATCAGCCGCTGCAAACATTGCTACCCAGATCACAGCAGCAGCAGCATCCATTGCCACGGTAGCCTCCAAAGCAGCAGACGCCACCTCCAGCGCCGTTGGCTCCATTCGAGCTTCCACCGCCACAGCAGTGCTGACGCCCGCTGGTGCCCCACGGGACGTCACACCACACATCACCACCGGCGTTCTAATAGCATCAGCCTCAGCAGCAGTTGCTGGCACCACCGCTACGGGGTTCCTGTGTCTCACAGTGGCGGTCGCAGGTTGGGTGGCGGTCCTTTCCTCCTCGGCCGCAGCTGTTGTCCCGCCGCTCTTCACTCTTCTCCCGTGTTACTAGCTCGGTGAGCACTACTTTCCACAGGGACACCTTGCATTCGTTTGCACTCCCTTGCATCTCCTTTCACTCTCTTGCATTCTCCTCTCAGTCCCCTCTCTCATCATGCCTCGACCGGAGGAGACTATAGAGGCCCTCCAGGCCGCTCTTAGTGAGGCGCAAGCAGAGCGTCGCAAGGCTGAGGATGAGCTTCATCAAGGGCGGGACGCACAACATGAGCTAGCGGCCACAGTGGCCACCTTAGTCATTGAGCGACTACGTGCCATTCCAGGTTTTGCTGCAGTTCTTCCTACTGCAGAGTCTGGCTCAGCAGACTCATCCTCTCCTCTTGGCGATGCAGTTGCAAACTCCTCTTCTCCCTCTCTGTTAGCAGTAGCCTTTGCCCGTGCCTTGCTCCCAGCTTGGCAGAAAGACTTTGAAACACCACCACCACAGCTCACTTCTAAGCTCACGTTCACATCCTGGGAGACCCGCTTCAGCGCATGGACCCAGGGTGAGCTCCTTTGGGAGTGCTACTCTCCTGCCAAGCCGGCATTTGTTCCACAACCTGCAGAGGCTGCTCGCGCTGTACGGGCACTCATCAACGCAGGGCCCAAGAATCTCCTCGATGACATTTGTACGTACAATGCAGACCCGTCCCGCGGCACCCCTGCTGATCCTGTCGGCGCTTATGCTCTTATCGCCTTGTCGCCTTAAAACAGTGACTTGGCACACTGCCCAGAGTGCGCTCACTATTCAGTTCAACACACTATAGATGCGTTATGGTGAGACAGCAGATGAGTATTGGGCGCGCAGTTTGCGCTTGCTCCGGGACCTTGGCAGGCCCGCCCCCGGTCCTCTCTCCGCCTACATGTCCATTGTTGCTGGCCTCATTCTAGAGCTGTCTAACTTGTATCTGCACGTCTCTCAGGTGGAACTTGAGCGCCTTGCCTCAAAATCTGTTCTTGCTGATTCCCCACCCGGCGTCCACCCTCTCTTTGACTTCACTGCCTCGCATCTCACCCACTGGTGGAACGCCTTGCAGAACAAGCGCATGCATCGCGCTGCATTGGCTGCTATCACCACATCCTCCTCTTAGTCCTGTGCCGCAACCTCCTCTTCCTCCTCCTCTTCATAGGTTGCAGCGTACTCTACTCAGGATGCCTCTAAGGGGGGGGGGGTGGTGCATTCGGCCGTGGTGGCGGCCGGGGGGAGAAAGGCCGTGGGGATGGCCGTAGTGGCGGAATCTTGGCCCCCACTACTGCTGAGGTCACTTGTTGGAGCTGTGGGGCACCCAGCCACTCCACCCCGAAATGTCCTGCTCCTTGTGATGATGCTCGCCTGGCCTCCTCCATGCGCGCCCATTGGGCCCGCACCGGTGTCGCCCCCACCTCTGCCGCTACTGCCATGACAGTCGCATCATCCTCATCATCGTCCTCTGCCTCAGCACTTTCCACCACGCTTGCCCCCCTTCAACCGACACCTCCAGCTCCCAACCCCTGGGGCTGGATTCCTCCTCCATCTGGCCCTTCACACTACGGCCTCCCCGTCCTCTCACTACCCTACTGATCGATAAATTCGATATTAATAGTTTTTGAGTTGCTCTAATTTGAACGAATTTGTTTTTTCACTGAATTTATTCGAATCACCAAACATATTCATATTTTGTCATCGAATCTGAAGAGCAAATGTTGGTGCCTGTTCACATCCTAGTCTTGTCTTGTTTCTGTGGTTTTCAGGAGACATGGTCAATTCTTGAAAAGGGATCGCGTTCAGCCTCGACGAAGTGGTTTTTTTTGCCTCACATGCCCTCGCGAATGTGACAACCGAACGCCATACACGGCGCGCGGCTGTCAGTACGAGTCAGAGCTAGTCGTGTCAACACGACACGACCCCATCCCTTGCTCCAAATGCGAGTTTGTGAATTCCAAAGTTCAAGAATCGGCTGCGTGGAGGAGATGACCACAGGTCGTCGCCGATTTTAATGAGCAGGGGGAGGGTTTCAACGAATTGAAACCAATCACCAAAAGAATTAGACCCAAATATTCTTTGAACGAATTTAACGATCACAAAATTAGTAAAATCTGAAAAATCAAATTAAATAATCAGTAGGGTACCACGTGCCCCACTGGGCTCATGACGATGGGCACTTCTCCGACCGCTCCTCCGACTGTTCCTCGGAGCGCTCCTCTGAGTGCCGTGACAAGGAGCGTACCCTTGAGTGTCGGCCATCAGAGCTTCTTCACCTTTGCTCTCAGGGAGGTGAGAGTGTGAATGGCCAGTCCCGTGTGTCTGTCTGTGAGTCTGAGATCACTCGACGCGGTGCCTCTTCTGGTCGGGTTCAGGGAGAATTGCCTGCTGGCTGTGACTGGATTGAAGATTGGCACTCGTACACATTCCCCACTCGTCTTGGTTGTTTGTCCTCTCCATCTGCCCATGGCACTGTTGCTGTCTCTCTTGTTCTTCCCTCGACTCATGCCTTGCCTGGCCTCTGGATCATTGACTCCGGGGCCACACATCACATGACCTCCTGTCGTTCCTCCTTCGTTTCTCTTGGCCCTGTTCAGTCTGTTCGCTCCATGCGCACAGGCTCACGCCAACTCCTTCCTGTTCAAGGTGTTGGTGTTGTCCGCTTTATTGGTCCTGGTGGCACTGTCTACCTCCCTGACGTGCTGTACATGCCAGATCTTGAGGTCAGTCTTCTCTCCGTAACCACCCTTGATGACCAGGGCATGGACTTCTCCTCTAGTCGTGGCCTTGCCTCTATCACTCTGCGCTTGTCTGGCCGCGTTGTTCCTCGTGGCATGCGGTGTAATCGCCTGTTCTGTGTTTTGCTCGCCTTGCCCTCATCTTCCGTTGCTTCTGCTCTTGTTCACGTCGCCCCGTCCTTGTCTCTCGACCATGCCGATCTCCTGCATTGCCCCCTCTGCCACATTCACACTGCTGCCATCTAGCACCTCCTTCGCCTTCGGCCCGCCCTTGGCCTTGACCCTGCCACATTTGCTCCACCCTGCACGTCCACCTGTCTTGACTGTGCCAGTGGGAAAATGCACCGTTCTCCATTCTCCACCTCTGAGTCCACTACCCCTCACCCCCTTGATCTGGTGCACGCTAACGTCATGGGTCCGTTACCCCATGACTTCCTTGGCGGCCTCGGCCATTACGTTCTCTGCCTGGCTGATGACTTCTCTCGCTACCTTTGGGTCTTTGCCCTTCGCCACAAAAGCAAAGTCACTGAGGTCCTTGAGTCCTGGCTTCTTAAGGCTGAGCGTCCCTGTCTCCGGCTCTTGCGTGTGTTCCGCAGCTATCGCGGTGGTGAGTTCTTTGGTCCTACGTGTCGTTTCCTTGAGTCGTATGGTGTCCGGGTTGAATCCTCTGCTCCCTACACCCCCCAGCAGAATGGTGTCTCTGAGCGTTAGAACCGCACCCTCGCTGATGGTGGCCGCTCTCTCCTCTCTGCCTTAGGGCAATCTCCCCTCTTTGTCTTTGAGGCCATGTCCTACATGACCTGGGTCTGGAACCGTGTCCCTCATGACCCCCTTCCCCACTCTGTCACTCCCTTCGAACGCTGGACTGGTCAGCGTGTTGACCTCCACCTTGCCCGCGTCGGGGGTATCTTGCCTCAGTGTGGGTCCCTTCTGACCAACGAGACGGTAAGCTATCTGCTCGTAGTCGGCTCTGCCTCTTTCTGGGCATTTCTCCGTTCTCCAAAGCGTGGCGCTTCAGGGACCCCTCCCGGTGCCGTGTCATTAAATCTCGTGATGCTTTCTTCTTTGAACACCTGTTTGAGCGTGATTCTTCCCGCTTTGGTGGGTCCCTCTCTCCGCTAAGGGTGCACACCGATGCTGAATCGTGATTCTTAGGCTAGAATCGGAATCGCGGACCGATCCTACGACTTTAGAATCGGAATCGCGGTTCCTAGCCTAAGAATCGCGATTCTTTATGGAATCGCGATACTTGGGTACGATTCTGCTGTTGTCTCGAAATACTATGATCAAAACACCTGTTAGAAGATAAAACACCAGTTCTGTGGGTGGGCCGACTGGCACGACTCTTGGTATGGAGGTTATCGAGGCGGCGGAGCAATTTACTGACAATACTGAGGTGTCGATGAGATGGCCGACACGCGAGAATGAGGACACGTGTGCCTGGTCTCGTCGATGTTGATCGCATCGGCGATGTCTCTAAGCCGGACGTGCGTACCAGTCCGCTCGAGCGCTGATTGTAGTTCGACCAGTTCCATTGTTCGAACAAACGAACTGTTTGGGCTGCGCTCAACCAGCATAGTCCGGTCGAGCTACGCTCGATTGGACTGTGCTCGATCAGCACGGTTTGATTGATATTACTAAGTATGGACGTTCAAACCACAACAGTTTCATTGCTGATTCGCACTAAAGCACAATGCATTTGATAGGTTTGTATGTTCAAATACTCGCGGCAGAAATGTGTTTCATGCGCACTGGACGGCGTGACGCGAGACGACTCTAAATTATGTCCTTGAAGTCGAGCAAGACCTGGTCATTTTCTTGAATAACAGCCCCGCCCCCCCCCCCCCCCCCCCCCATCTGATCTGATTCGAGAACTACCCACGATTCCGGTCTGATTCTAGGATCAACGAATCAGAATCGTGGGTACATGGAAGAATCGTGGAACTGCGATTATTTAATCGTAATTCCAGGAATCGGTGTGCACCCTTACTCTCCGCCCTCTCGGGGTGGGGGTGGTCCTCAGCCCTTTGGGCCTCCTGTTCTCTCCTCCGGGCGTCCCTCGCCCCCCCTGCTTCCTCGTCGACAGAGCAGAGTTCCGCCTTGTCCTCTTCTTCCTCTCTGTCCTCGTCTCCCTCTACGTCATCTTCTCCTTTGCCCTCGCCTTCTTCGCGCCAGTCTCCCGCCTCTCCTGGTGCTAGCTCTCTTGAGCCCTCTGTCTCTCTTGCACCCTCTGGCTCTCCACCTAGCACCATGTCCCCGCCACCAGTTCACCCCCAACCGTCTGACCCCGTGGCCTCACCCCCTCTGTCTGTTCAGTAGCGCCCTGCTGCTCCCTCCTCCTCCATGCGTGTGCCATCCGTCCCACCGGTCTCACCCTACACTCGTGGTGGGCGCCTCTCAGTCTCAATCCGTGGTCTCTGGTGACCCTGGTCTCCGTGCACTCGGTCTTGCTACCTCTGCTCTGTCCACTACAGCGTCCGTTTTGCACCCCAGCACTGCACTTGGCTACTCTCTTGTCGAGGAGGAGTTCCACTCAGGTCTATCCTCCTTTGTAGCTGGATATGTTGCGTCGTGCTTTGCTACTGCTGGGCTCTCTCTGCTGCCCCCCGAGCCCCTAACTGTGCAGGCAGTACGCAAGGCCTCAGACTCCTTGTGGGAACAGGCCATGAAGGCTGAGCTCGATGGACTGTCTCAGCATGGTGTGTACGAGCTTGTCGACCTCCCACCGGGCCGCAAGGCAGTTGCTGCCAAATGGGTATACCGTCGTAAACTGAATCCTGACAATACAGTTGAACGGTACAGGGCTTGCCTCACTGCAAAGGGATTTTCTCAGATCTCCGACGTTGACTTAGACGAGGCCTTCGCTCGGGTTGGTCGCTACACCATAGTCAGAGCTCTCCTATGTCTAATCGCTCAGCATGACTGGGAGCTTAAACAAATGGATGTCAACAATGCCTTCCTCCACAGTAGGTTGGACGAGGAGATCTACATGGTGCAGCCACCCAGTTTCTCACACGGAACAAACCGGGCATGGCGCTTACGCAAGGCCCTCTATGGCCTGAAACAGTCCCCACGTTGTTGGAACCAAGAGATCACATCGACCTTTGAAAAAGGGGGGTACAAGAGGAGTGCGGTGGACCCCGCATTATTCCTTAGTGCACCCACCAAGTCACTTGTTGCCGTTCTTGTATACGTGGACGACCTCCTCATTACCTCTCTTGACGCTGCATCTGTTGCGGCCGCCAAGGCCCTGCTCCAGTCGGCATACAAGATGAAGGATCTTGGTCCGGCTCGTGTCTTTCTTGGCATGGAGCTGGAACGTGACTGTGGGCGTCGGACGTTGCACGTCCATCAGGCTGCATATGTACGCAGCCTGGGGGAGCGATTTGCCACGCTCCTCACGTCAGTTCCTATGGCATCCACTCCTATGACACCCGCTGGTCAGTCCTTACTGAAGTCTCTAGAGGTGTCCACACTAGGGGAGACAGTGTCATTGGCTCCTTCATGTACCTGGTCACGACCACCCGCGCTGATGTAGCTTTTTCTGTGAACTTCCTGTCCCAGTTCTCCCAGTGCCCCCGTGAGCGTCATCTTGAGGCAGCATTGCACGTAGTGCGCTACACCCTCTCCACCCCTCGCATTGGGCTGTACTTTTGTGCGCAGCCCTCAGTCGTGGTGGACGGCTTCACAGACAGTGACTGGGCGCATGACTCTGATGCCAACAGTCGGACGGGAAAAATCTTTCTGGTCAGTGGCACTGTAGTCTCCTGAAAAAGTGGCAAACAAGGGTGTGTTGCTCGCAGCACTGTTGAGGCTGAGTATGTTGCTCTCGGTGCAGGCACGTGTGAGGCTGTCTGGTTGTGTCTTTTGCTACAACAACTGCGTGTACCCATCCGTTGCAGCATTCTGCACTGCGACAATCAAAGCACAAAGGCCATTGCTGAAACCAGTGGCATGCATCATTCACGCACCAAGCACATCAATGTGGAGCACCATTTTGAGTGCATTGCTGCTGGTATCTTCCAGGTTGCTTGGGTGGACACGCGGTCCCAGAGGGCTGACTTTCTCACTGAGGCACTCAGTCGTAATGTCTTCAAAAGTGATGTTCACTCTGATGGTCTCGTCTTTCCACATGATCCAGGTTGATTGGCTCAAGTACATCTCTATCACCTCTCGTGATCCTCTTTTGTTGTTTCCTCACGTGTGTGGATTGGTTGTCTGTTGGTCATGGGGGAGTGTTGAAGTTCGTTGGTCACTCACAACTCTTTGCCCCTTTGCCTCCCACACTGTGCACACACATGTACATATTAAGTGACAATGGCCTTACCTGGGGAAGCGTCAGGCGTGTCCGCTCTGGGTGGAGCCATTGACGCCCTCAAGCTGCTGCTGCTGCTTGACCCTGGAGTGCCTCCTGGCGCACACGCGGCCATTGCATGAGTGTCTATGATTCTCTTTGATTATGAGGTGTGGTAGATGCTAGGGCTTGTACACTCTGATTGCCGTTACCTGCATCATGTTCTCTCGCCTTGCATGTGCTTCGGGAGCTGCATGTTTCCCGAGTGCTGATCCTTAGGGGGCCACCGTGCCGGTCTTGTCCGTGCACTGGTGAGCAGCCACCCACGGTTTATTCCGAGTGGTCGGGCTCGACCCCCGGGTGGCGGCACTCGCTCACCCAAGCTTGATGCTCGTGGTGGATGCATGCTCACTGACATGTGCCTATTTTGGTCGGTTATTGTGCATGGTAGGCACACCGTACCACTATTTATTGAAGGTATTTGCACTTGCTAGTCAGTTACTACCCGTCCCAAATCATTTTTTCCCCCTCTGACCATTTTTCACTCGAATTATGAGTTGTTAATGTTGACCACACATAATGAAATTCTTTGGTCATGGTCTGCAACATATGCCAACTTTGGTTGGTCATTGTGCATGGTAGTCACACCGTGCCACTACTCATTGAAGGTCTTTGAACTGGCTAGTCGATGACTAGAATTTCCAAACCATTGTTCCTCCCTATGGCCATTTGTGAATCATCTTATGAGTTGTCAACGTTGACCAAACATAGTAGAATTAGTTGGTCCTGGTCAGTGACATATGCCTACTTTGGTTGCTCATTGTGCATGGTAGCCAAACCATGCGACTACTTCTTAAAGGCCTTTGTGATTAAAATTTGATAACAAGTATTAGAAACCCATCAGTCCCCCCTCAGACGATTTGTGAATCGTATTATGAGTTGTCAACGCTGACCACACATAGTGGAATTCTTTGGTCATGTTCAGAGACATACACCTAATTTGGTTTTTCATTGTGCATGGTAGCAACACCCTGCCACTACTTATTGAAGGTATTTGTACTTGCTAGTCAATCAATAATATTCCCATCCCAATGTTTCTCCCTCTCACCATTTTTTACTCGTATCATGAATTGTCAATGTTGACCACACATAGTGAAATTCTTTGGTCATAGTCAGTGAAATATGCCTACTTAGGTTGGTCATTGTGCACGATAGCCACAATGTTCCACTACTTATCAATGGTATTCTTGCTTGCTACTCAATAACAAGTATTTCCAAACCGTCATTTCCCCCTCTGACCATTTGTGACTCGTATTATGTGTTGTGAACATTGATCACAAATAGTGAACTCCTTTGGTCATGGCTAGTGACATATGCCTACTTTAGTTCATCATTGTAAATAGAAACCACACCATACCAGTACTCATTGAAGGTCTTTGTACTTGGTAGTTCATAACTATTGTTACAAAACAAATGTTTCCCTCTCTAACCATCTGTGACTTGTATTATGATTTGTCAACGTTGACCACACATAGTGAAATTCTTAGGTCATGGTCAATGACATATGTCCACTTTGTTTGGTCATTGTGCATGGTAGCCACACCATGTAAATACTTACTCAAGGTCATTGTAATTGCTATTTGATAACTAGTATTCACAAACTATTGTTCCCCCCTCTGACATTTTGTGACTTGTATTTTCTAGTTTATACCTAGTACTTCCGAACCATTTTCTCCCCCTCTGACCATTTGGGAATCCTATTATGAGTTGTCAATGTTGACCATACATACTGAAATTCCTTGGTCATGGCCAGTGATATATGCCTACATTGGTTGGTCATTGTGCATGGTAGCCACACAGTGCCACTCTTTATTGAAGGTCCTTGTACTTGGTAGTTGATAACTAGTATTCCCAAAACCATTGTTTTCTCCTCTGACCATTTGTTTATGGGTTTTCAATGCTAACTACACATAGTGAAATTCTTTTGTCATGCTCACTGACATATGCCTACTTTGGTTGGTCATTTTGCATGGTATCCATTCCGTGCCACTACTTATCAAATTTATTTGTGCTTCCCAGTCGGTAACTAGTATTCACACTATTGCTCCCCCAACTGACCATTTGTGACTCGTGTTATGAGTTGGAAACGTTGACCACACACAGCAATTTTTTTGGTCATGGTCAGTGACATATGCCTACTTTGGTTGGTCATTCTGCATTCTAGCCACACCGTGCCACTACTTTTTGAAGGTCTTTGTACTTACTACTCAATAGCTAGTACTCCCAATCAATTGTTTCCCCCTCTGACCATTTGTGACTCGTATTATGATTTTTCAACATTGACCACACATAGTGAAATTCTTAGGTCTTGATCGGTGACATATGTCTACTTTGGTTGGTCATTGTGCATGGTAGCCAAACCATGCAACTACTAATTTAAGGTCTTTGTACTTTCTATTTGATAACTAGTGTTTGCAAATCATCTTTTCCCCCTCAGACC
This sequence comes from Penium margaritaceum, assembly GCA_023375785.1. Lineage (NCBI taxonomy): Eukaryota > Viridiplantae > Streptophyta > Zygnematophyceae > Desmidiales > Peniaceae > Penium > Penium margaritaceum. Next base: position 58,434 of record SZWC01013887.1, read on the forward strand.
ATTTGGGACTCGTATTGTGAGTTGTCAAAGTTGACCACAGATAGTGAAATTCTTTCGTCATTGTAAGTGACATATGCCTACTTTGGTTGGTCATTGTGCATGGTAGCCACACCTTGCCACTACTTACTAAACGTCTTTGTACTTGCTCCTTGGTACCAAGAAACCCAAACCATCGCGTCCCCTTCTAACCATTTGTGACTTGTACTATGAGTTGTCAACATTTACCACACAAAGTGAAGTTATGTGATCATGGTCTGTGACATATGCCTACTTTGGTTGGTCATTGTGCACGGTAGCCACACTGTGCTGCTTCTAGTTGAAGGTCTTCATACATGCTAGTTGATAACTAGTATTCCTAGACAAAGTTTTTCCCGTTCTGACCATTTCTGACTCGTATTATGAGTTGACAATGTTGACGACACATAGTGAAATTCTTTGATCATGGTCACTGACATGTGCCTCCTTTGGTTGATCATTGTGCATGCCAGCCACATTGTGCCACTACGTATTGAAGTTCTTTGTACTTGGTAGTCGATAAATGGTTTTCCGAAATGATTGTTTCCCCCTGTGACCATTTGTGACTTGTATGAGGAGTTGTCAACGTTGACCACCCATGGTGAAATTCTTTGGTCATGGTTTGTGACATATGCCTACTTTGGTTGGTCATTTTGCATGGTAGCCAAACCATGCCACTACGTATTGAATGTATTTGTACTTGCTACTCCATAACTAGTATTCCCAAACCATTGTTTCCCCCTCTGACCATTTGTGAGTTGTATCATGACTTGTCAACGTTGACCACACATTGTGAAATATTTTGGTCATGGTCTGTGACATATGCCTACTTTGGTTGTTCGTTGTACTTGGTATCCACACCGTGCCACTCCTTATTGATAGTCTTTAAACATGCTAGTTGATAACTAGTATTCCCGAGCCATTGTCTCCCCCTCTGACCATTTGTGACTCGTGTTATGACTTGGCAACGTTAAACACACATGGTAAAATTCTTTGGTCATGGTCAGTGAAATATGCCTAGTTCTGTTGGTCATTGTGCATGGTAGCCACTCTGTGCCATTACTTGTTGAAATTCTTTGTACGTGCTAGTAAATAACCAGTATTCCCAAACCATTCTTTTCCCCTCTGCCCATTTCGGACTCGTATTATGAGTTGTCAACGTTGACCACACAAACTGAGATTCTTTGGTCATGGTCAGTGAAATATGCCTACTTTTGTTTGTCATTATCCATGGTAGCCACACCGTGCCACTAATTATTGAAGGTCTTTGTAATTGTGAGTTTTAAACTAGTATTTCTAAACCATTGTTTCCCCCTCTGACCATTTATGACTCGTGTTATGAGTTGTCAATGTTGAACACACTTAATGAAATTCTCTGGTCATGGTCCATGACTTATGCCTACATTGGTTGGTCATTGTGCATGGTAGCCACACCATGCCAATACTTATTAAAGGTCTTTGTAATTGCTTTTTGATAACTAGCATTCCCAAACCATTGTTTCCCCTCTGACCATTTGTGACTCATATTATGAGTTGTCAACGTTGGCCACACATAATGAAATTCTTTGGCCATGGTTAGTGACATATGCCTACTTTGGTTGGTCATTGTGCATGGTATCCATACCGCAACACTACTTATCAAACGTCTTTGTACTTGCTAGTAATTAAATAGGCTTCTCAAACCGTTGTTTCCCCCTCTGACCATTTGTGACTCGAGTTATGAGTTGTTAACATTGACCACACATACAAGAGTCTTTGGTCATGGTCTGCGACATATGCCTGCTTTGGTTGGTCATTGTGCATGGTAGCCACACCATGCCACTACTTATTGAAGGTCATTGTACTTGCTAGTTGATAACTAGGATCTGCAAACCATTGTTCCCCCATCTGACCATTTGTGAATCGTGTCATGAGTTGTCAACGTTCACCACACATAGTGAAATTGTTTGGTCATGGTCAGTGACATATGCCTACTTTGGTTGGTCATTGTGCATGGTAGCCACACCATGTCACTACATATTGAAGGTCTTTTTACTTGCTAGTTGATAAAAGTATTCAAAGCCCATCGTTTCCCCCTCTGACTATTTGGGAATTGTATCTTGAGTTGTTAATGTTGACCACACATAGTGAAATTCTTTGGTCATGTTCAATGACATATCCCTACTTTGGTTGGTCATTGTGCATCGTAGCCACACCATTCCACTACTTATTGAAGGTCATTTTACCTTTTAGTTGATAACTAGTATTCTCAAACTATCGCTTCCCCTTTGACCATTTGTTGTATTTTGAGTTTTCAACATGAACCACACATAGTGAAATTCTTTGCTCATGGTCTGACATATTCCTACTTTGGTTGATCACTGTCCATGGTAGCCACACCGTGCCACTGCTTATTGAAGGTCCTTTTACTTGCTAGTCGATAAATAGTCTTTCCAAACCATTGTTTCCCCCCTTGACCATTTGTTACTTGTATTATGAGTTGTCACCGTCGAACACACATAGTGAAATTCATTGGTCATGGTCAATGACATATGCCTACTTTGGTTTATTATTGTGCATGGTAGTCACACCGTGCCTATACTTATTGAAGTTCTTTGTACTTGCTAGTCGATAACTAGTATTCCCAAGCAATAATTTCTCCCTCTGACCATTTGTGACTTGTGTTATGAGTTCTTAAAATTGAGCACACATAGTGAAATTCTTTGGTCATTGTCAGCGACATGTGCCTACTTTGGCTGGTCATTAAGCATGGTAGCCACACCGTACCACTACTTACTTCAAGTATTTCTATTTTTTAGTTAATAAATAGTATTCACAAACCATTGTTTCCCCCTCTGACCAGTTGTGACTCGTATGAAGAGTTGTCAGCATTGACCACACATCGTGAAATAATTTCGTCATAGTGAGTGACTTATGCCTACTTTGGTTGGTCATTATGCATAGTAGCCACATGTTGCCACTACTTGTTTGACTTCTTTGTACTTGCTATTTGATAACTCGTATTTTCAAACCATTGTTTCCCCCTCTAACCGTTAGTGACTCGTATTATGAGTTGTCAACGTTGAACACACATAGTGAAATTCTTTGGTAATGATCAATGACATATGCCTACTTTGGTTGGTCATTGTGCATAGTAGCCACACCGTACCACCACTCATTGAAGGTTTTTGTACTTTGTAGTTTTCAACTAGTATTCCCAAACCATTGTGTCCCCCTCTGACCATTTCTCAATCGTATTATGATTTGTCAACGTTGACCACACTGTGAAATTCTTAGGTCATAGTCAGTGACGTATGTCAACTTTTTTTTTATCATTTTGCATGGTAGCCACACCATGCCACTACTTATTGAAGGTATTTTTACTTTCTATTTGATAACTAGTATTCCCAAACCATTGTTTCCCCCTTTCACCTTTTGTGACTTTTATTATATGTTGTCAACGGTTACCACTCATAGTGAAATCCTTTGCTCATGGTCAGTGACATATGCGTACTTTGGTTGGTAATTGTGCATGGTAGCCGCACTGTGCCACTACTTATTCAAGGTCTTTGTACATGCTAGATAATAACTAGTATTCCCACATCATTGTTTCCTCCTCTGACCATTTATGACTCGTATTATGGGTTGTCAACGTTGACCACATATCGTGAAACTCTTCGGTCATGGTCACTGAATAATGCCTAGTTTCCTTGGTCATTGTGCATGGTAGCCACACCGTGCCACTACTTCTAGAATTCCTAAGTTCTTTCCAGTCAATAACTAGTATTCAGAACATTGCTCCTCCCTCACCCATTTGTGACTCGTTTAATGAGTTGGCAACGTTGACCACACATACTCTTTGGTCATGGTCAGTGAGAGATTCCTACTTTGGTTGGTCATTGTGCATTGTAGCCAAATCGTGCCACTAATTATTGAAGGTCTTTGTACTTGCTAGTAGATCACTGGTATTCCCAAACCATAATTTAGCCCTTTGACCATTCGTGACTCCTATTATGAGCCACACCGTGCCACTACGTAGTGAATGTCGTTGTACTTGCTACTTGAAAACCAGCATACCCAAACCGTTGTTTCCCCCTCTGACCATTTGTGACTCGTATTACGAGTTGTCAATGTTGACCACACATAGTGAAATTCTCTAGTCACGGTCAATGACATATGCCTAATTTGGTTGGTCATTTTGCATGGTAACCACACCGTTCCACTAATTATTGAAGGTAATCATACATGTTAGTTGATAACTAGTATTCTCAAACCATTTTATCCCCCTGTGACCATTTGTGACTCGTACTAGGACTTGGCAACGTTGACCTCAAATAGTGAAATTCCTTAGCCATGGTCACTCACATATGCCTACTTTGGCTGGTCATTGTGCATGGTAGCCACACTATGCCACTATTTATATGAGTTATCTGTACTTGCTAGTTAGTAACTAGTATTCCCAAACCATTGTTTCTCCCTCTGACCATTTTTGACTTGTATTATGGGTTGTCAACGTTGACCACCCATAGTGGAATTCTTTGGTCATGGTCAGTGACACATGCCTACTTTGGTTGGTCATTGTGCATGGTACCACACCCTGCCACTACGTATCGAATTTCTACGTAATTTCTAGTCAATAACTAGTATGCGCAAACCATTGTCTCACCCTCTGACCATTTGTAACTTGTATTATGAGTTGTCAATGTTGACCCAACATAGTGGAATTCTTTATTTCTGGTCAGTACAATAGTCCTACTTTGGTTGGTCATTGTGCATGGTACCACACTGTGCCACTATTCATTGAAGGTATTTGTACTTGCTAGTCAATAACTAGTATTCCCAACCCATTGTTTCCCCCTCTGACCATTTGTGACTCATATAATGAGTTTTCATCATTGACCACACAGTGAAATTCTTTGGTCATGTTGAGTAAGATTTTCCTAGTTTGCTTGGTCATTGTGCATGATAACAACACCGTGCAATTACTTGTCGAAGGTCTTTGTACTTGGTAGTTGTTACCTAGTATTCCCAAACCATTCTTTCCCCCTTTGACCGTTTGTGACTCGTTATATAAGTTGTCAACATTGATTACACATCGTGAAACTCTTTGGTCATGGGCCGTTACATATGCCTGATTTGGTTGGTCATTATGCATGGTTAGCCACACCGTGCCAGTACGTATTGAAAGTCTTCGTACTTTCTAGTTGATAACACGGATTCCCATACCAGTGTTTCCCCTCTGACCATTTGTGATTTGTATCGTGAGTTGTCAACATTGCCCACACATAGGCATGTGTGGGTCATGTGTCACTGACCATGACCAGAGAATTTAACTATGTGTGGTCAATTTTGACAAACCATAACTTAAATCACAAATGGTCAGAGGGGGAAAAAATGGTTTGGGAATACTAGTTATGGACTAGCAAATACAAAGACCCTCAATAAGTAGTGGCACGGTGTGGTTACCGTGCACAATGACCAACCAAATTAGGCATATGTCACTGACCATGACCAAAGAATTTCACTATGTGAGGTCAACTTTGAGATCTCATAACACGATTCACAAATGGTCACAGGGTGAAATCAATGGATTGGGAATAGTAAAAATCTACCAAAAAGTACAAAGACTTTCAATAAGTAGTGGCATGGTGTGGCTACCATGTACAATGACCAGCCAAAGTAGACAGATGTAACTGACCATGATCAAAGAATTCACTATGTGTGGTCAACGTTGACAACTCGTGTCACAAATGGTCAGAGCGGGAAACAATGGTTCGGGATTACTAGTTACCGATTAGAAAGTAGTTTCACGGTGTGGCTCTCACGCACAATTGACCAACCAGGGTAGGTATATGCCACTGACCATGACCAAATAATTTCACCGTGTGTGGTTAACGTTGACAACTCATAGTATGAGTCACAAATGGCGTGAGGGGCAAAAAATGGTTTGGGAATCTAGTTATCACCTAGTAAGTACAAATACCTTCAATGAATAGTAGCGCGGTGTGGATACCATTCACAACGACGAACCAAAGTAGGTATATGTCATTGACCGTGACCAGATAATTTCACCATGTGTGGTCAACGTTGACAACACATAATACGAGTCACAATAGGTCAGAGGGGGAAACAATGGTTTGGGAATACTAGTTATTGACTAGCTCGTATGAAGACCCTCAGTACGTAGTGGCACGGTGTTACTACCATGCACAATGACCAGCTAGGGAGGCATATTTCACTGACCATGACCAAAGAATTTCACTATCGGTGATCAACGTTGACAACTCGTAACATGAATCACAAATGGTCAGAGGGGGAAACCATGGTTTGGGAATACTAGTATCGACTACCAAGTGCAAAGACCTTCAATAAGTAGTGGCACAGTGTGTCTACAATGCACAATCACCAACCGAAGTATGCATATGTCACTGACCATGACCAAAGAATTCCACAATGTGTGGTCAACATGAACAAGTCATAACATGAGCCACAAACGGTCAGAGGGGAAAACACTGGTTTGAGAGCACTAGGCATCAACTAGCAAGTACAAAGACCTCCAATAAGAAATGGCACAGTGTGGCTACCATGCACATTGACCAACCAAAGTAGGCATATGTCACTGATCATGACCAAAGATTTTTACTATGTGAAGTCAATGTTGACAACTCATAACACAAGTGACAGATAGTCAGAGGGGGAAGAACTGGTTTTGGGATACTAGTTATCAACTAGCAAAGGCCTTTAAGAAGTAGTTGCACGGTGTGGCTACTATGTACAAAGACCAACCCAAGCAGGTACATGTCACCAACCATGATCAAAGAATTTCTCTATGATGGGCCAATACTGACAACTCATAAGACGAGTCACAAATGGTCAGAGGGGGAAACAATGGTTTGGGAATACTATTTATCAACTAGCAGGTACAAATTTCCTTAATAAGTAGTGGCACGGCGTGGCTACCGTGCACAATGACCAACCAACGTATGCATACATCACTGACCACGACCAAAGAATTCCACTATGTGTGGTCATCATTGACAACTCAAATGGTCAGAGGAGGAAACAATGGTTTGGGGACACTAGGTATCGACTATCAAGAACAAAAACCTCATATACATTGTGGCACGGTGTGAATACCATGCACAATGACCAACAAAAATAGGCATATGTCACTGATCATGACCAAAGTATTTCACTATGTGTAGTCATTGTTGACAACTCATAATACGAGTCAAAATGGCCAGAGGGGGTAAAAATGGTTTTGGAATACTAGTTATCAACTAGCAAGTACAAAGAAATTCAAGACGTAGTGGCATGGTGTGGTTCCCATGCACAATGACCAACCAAATTAGGCGTATGTCACTGAACATGACCAATAGAAGTTCAGTATGTGGTCAACAGTGACAACTCATAAGACGAGTCACAAATGGTCAGAGGGGGAAACAATGGTTTGATAATACTTGTTGTCAACTAGCAAGTACAAAGACCTTTAATAAGTAGTGGCACGGCGTGGCTACCATGCACAATGACCAACCAAAGTAGGCATGTGTCACTGACCATGACCGAAGAATGTCACTATGTGTTGTCAATGTTGACAACTCATAATACAAGTTGCAAATGGTCAGAGGGGGAAACAATGGTTTGGGAATACTAGTTATTGACTACAAAGTACCAAAAACCTTCAATAAGTAGTTTCATGGTGTGGCTGCCATGCACAATGACCAACCAAAGTAGGCAAATGTCACTGACCATAAACAAAGAAATTCACTATGTGTGCTTAACGTTACCAACTCATAGTAGGAGTCACAAATGGTCAGAGAAGGAAACAATGGTTTGGATATACCAGTTGTCAGCTAGCAGGTACAAAGTTCAACAATAAGTAGTGGCACGGCGTGGCTACCGTGCACAATGACCAACGGAAGTAGGCATGTGTCACTGACCCTGACAGAAGAATTTCACTATGGGTGGTCAACGTGGACAGCTCATAATACGAGTCACAAATGGGCAGTTGGGGAAACAATTGTTTGGGAATGCTACTTATCGACTGGCAAGTACAAAGACCTTCAATCAGTAGTGGCATGGTGTGGCCACCATGCTCAGTGACCAACCATAGGAGACATATGTCACTAACCATGACCAAAGAATTTCACTATGGGTGGCCAATGTCGACAACTCGAAATACGGGCTATAAATGGTCAGAGGGGAAAACAATGGTTTGAGGATACTAGTCATTGACTAGAAAGTATGACATTCAATATGTAGTGGCACGGCGTGGCTACCATGCAAAATGACCAATCAAAGTACGTCACTGACCATGACCAAAGAATTCCACTTTGAATGGTGAACATTGACAACTCATAACACGAGTCACAAATGGTCAAAGTGGGAAACAATGGTCTGAGAACACTAGGTATCGACTAGCAAGAGTAAAAACCTTCAATACGTAGTGGCACGTTGTGGCTACCATGCACAATGACCAACAAAAATAGGCATATGTCACTGATCATGACCAAAGAATTTCACTGTGCGTGGTCAATGTTGAAAACTCATAATTAGATTCGTAAATGGTCAGAGGGGGAAACAATGGTTTGGGAATACTATTTTTTAACTAGCAAGTACAAAGAAATTTAATAATTAGTGGCATGGTGTAGTTACCATGCACAATGACAAATCAAATTAGGCGTATGTCACTAACCACGACCAAAAGAAAACCATTGTGTGGTCAATGTTGACAACTCATAATACGAATCACAAATGGTCAGAGGGGAAAACATGTGTTTGGAAAGAATAGATGTCGACTAGCAAGTACAAAGACCTTTTATAAGTAGTGGCATGGCATGGATCCCATGCACAATGACCAACCAAAGTAGGTATGTGTCACTGACCATGACCAAAAAATGTCACTATGTGTTGTCAACGTTGACAACTCATAGTACAAGTGGCAAACAGTTAGAGGGCGAAACAATGGTTTGGGAATACTAGTTCTTGACTAGCAAGTGAAAACATCTTCAATAATTAGTTGCATGGTGTGGCTACCATGCACGATGACCAACCAAAGTAGGCATATGTCACTCACCATGATCAAAGAATTTCACTATGTGTGGTTAACGTTGCCAACTCATAGTACGAGTCACAAATGGTCAGAGGGGGAAACAAAAGTTTGAGAATACTAGTTATCTATTAAAAAGTACAAAAACATTCAATAAACAGTGGCACGGTGTGGCTACCATGCTTAATGAGCAACCAAAGTAGGCATATGGCACTGACCATGACCAAAGAATTCCACTATGGGTGGTCAACGTTGACAACACATAATACAAGTCACAAATAATTAGAGGGGGAAAAAATGGTTTGGGAATACTAGCTATCAACTACTAAGTACAAAGAAATTCGAGACTTTCACAACCTCACTCACACTAACACTCACTCTCACTCTCACTCTCACTCTCTCATTCACTCACACACACCTTCACTCACTCACACTCACATGCACTCTTGCTCTCGCTCTCACTCTCTTTCTTTCTTTCGCTCTCACTCTCACTCTCGCTCTCTCTCTCTCTCTCTCTCCCCCTCTCTCTCTCTCTCTCTCTCTCTCTCTCTCTCTCTCTCTCTCTCTCTCTCTCTCTCTCTCTCTCTCTCTCTCTCTCTCTCTCTCGCTCTCTCTCTCTCTCTCGCTCTCTCTCTCTCTCTCGCTCTCTCTCTCTCTCTCGCTCTCTCTCTCTCTCTCGCTCTCTCTCTCTCTCTCGCTCTCTCTCTCTCTCTCGCTCTCTCTCTCTCTCTCGCTCTCTCTCTCTCTCTCGCTCTCTCTCTCTCTCTCGCTCTCTCTCTCTCTCTCGCTCTCTCTCTCTCTCTCGCTCTCTCTCTCTCTCTCGCTCTCTCTCTCTCTCTCGCTCTCTCTCTCTCTCTCGCTCTCTCTCTCTCTCTCGCTCTCTCTCTCTCTCTCGCTCTCTCTCTCTCTCTCGCTCTCTCTCTCTCTCTCGCTCTCTCTCTCTCTCTCGCTCTCTCTCTCTCTCTCGCTCTCTCTCTCTCTCTCGCTCTCTCTCTCTCTCTCGCTCTCTCTCTCTCTCTCGCTCTCTCTCTCTCTCTCGCTCTCTCTCTCTCTCTCGCTCTCTCTCTCTCTCTCGCTCTCTCTCTCTCTCTCGCTCTCTCTCTCTCTCTCGCTCTCTCTCTCTCTCTCGCTCTCTCTCTCTCTCTCGCTCTCTCTCTCTCTCTCGCTCTCTCTCTCTCTCTCGCTCTCTCTCTCTCTCTCGCTCTCTCTCTCTCTCTCGCTCTCTCTCTCTCTCTCGCTCTCTCTCTCTCTCTCGCTCTCTCTCTCTCTCTCGCTCTCTCTCTCTCTCTCGCTCTCTCTCTCTCTCTCGCTCTCTCTCTCTCTCTCGCTCTCTCTCTCTCTCTCGCTCTCTCTCTCTCTCTCGCTCTCTCTCTCTCTCTCGCTCTCTCTCTCTCTCTCGCTCTCTCTCTCTCTCTCGCTCTCTCTCTCCCTCTCTCTCTCTCTCTCTCTCTCTCTCTCTCTCTCTCTCTCTCTCTAACTCACTTTCACTCGCACTCACACGACAATGCACTCACGCGCTCGCTCGATCGCTCGCTTGCACTTTCTCACTCTCTTGCTTACTCACGCCCTTGTGAATTTCTCGTTGTCTGACTTTTCTCTCTCTTCTGATACGCCCTCTTTCTCTTGATTTTTCAACGTCGTGCAGGATGGGGAGCATCCATACATTGAAGTTGGTGCAATGAGGAGGGACAGCAACAAGTTAGATACTTATATCTTCATGAAGTTTTATTTTGCAAGTCTACATCATTACTGCATTTTGCATAGTCATGATAATAAGAGCTTACATTTGAACGTGATTGCCCAACTTGTTGAGACGAGCATGTTCATGATCGTCTCTCATGTTTTACTCTCCCCCTCCTCTCTATCTCTCTCTCTCTCTCTCTCTCTCTCTCTCTCTCTCTCTTTCTCT
>SZWC01013888.1:19880-48945 GCA_023375785.1 Penium margaritaceum
CTGTCGTGCCCGCTGGCCCCTCCGGGCCGACAGCCCCGGTTGCTTCCGATGGCCCCTCCGGGCCGACAGCCAAGTCACGTCCACCGACCCCTCTGGGCCTGCAGCTCCTGTCGCGTCCGCTGGCCCCTCTGGGCCGGGAGCCCCAGTCACGTCTGTTGGCCCCTCCGGCCCAGGAGCTCCTGTCACGTCCGCTGGCCCCTCCGGGCCTGCAGCCCGAGTCGCGTCCGCTGGCTCCCCCGGGCCAGTAGCCACGTCTGCCTCCGTTGGCCTGTCGGACTCAGTGCCATCTCCTGCCCGACCGCGCTACACGTGCAGCCCAGGCGGCTGCCTCCGACCTCGGCCAACAATGAGCGCAGAGCCTGTCGCACCGCGTCCCCTGGCGCCTCGACCCCTTGTGGTTCCACGTGTCTCCTCCACTCCCACGGTCGTGAGTGGGGACCCTGGCACGACGGCTCTCGGCCTGACCACTTCGGCCATCATCGCAGACCTTCACCCGGGCTCTGCATTGGGCTACGCCATGCTTCATCATGAGCATCGGCATGCTGTCGTGGCTGCACTCGCCCGCATCCCACCTGGAGCTCGTGATGCACACGCCCTCTCAGTCCGGTCAACAACACGCCCGGCGGACCCAGCCACCCTACGTGAGGCTCAAGCCTCTCCTGAGGCCACACATTGGGATGCTGCCTGCGCCGAGGAGCTCACTGCTATCCGGCAGCACCACATGTATGACCTCGTCGACCTCCCTCAAGGTCGGAAGGCCACTGGTGTCAAGGACTTGTTGGACGCCGCCTACCAGATGAAGGATCTCGGGTCTGCCCGAGTCTTCCTGGGCATGGAGCTCGAGCATAATCGCTCCCAGGGCATCCTGCATGTCCACCAGGCTGCCTATGTGCAGACCCTATCCACTCGCTTCGCCGAGGACCTGCTCNTCGTACCTAGAGCATCTTCACCCATGTCACCCGATGGCCAGGTGAAGCTGAATAGTCTTGACCCAGCTGTTGTGGGGGAGCCAGTTGATGTGACCACGTATCTGCGGGTCATCGGGAAACTGATGTTCCTGGAGACGACGACACATCCAGACATCGCGTTCTCCGTCAGCCTCCTGGCCCAGTTCTCTCAGGAGCCACGTCACCTCCACTTCGAGGTCGTGATCCGAGTGTTGCGCTATGTCATCTCGACCCCTCGGCGAGGTCTTATGTTCCGTCGCCAGCCGTCCGTCGTCGCAGTGGGCCACACGTACAGTGACTGGGCCGGCAGTCCAGACGGTAAGAGTCGCACGGGCTGGATATTTCTGATCGGCGAAACAGCTGTGTCCTCGCGTAGTGGCAAGGAGGGGTGCATGGCACGCAGCACTGCTGAGGCTGAGTACGTGGCCCTTGGCTCAGGCGCGTGTGAGTGTGTGGTTGCGTCCTCTGTTGTCCGAGGTGCGTCATTCTGTCGCGTCCATCACCTTGCATTGTGACAATGAGAGTGCCATGGCCATCGCCGACAATGACGGTGTGCATCACACACGCACAAAGCACATCAATGTTGAGTATCACTTTGTGCGCTCGTTGTTGCATGACGCCAACATTAGCATCGTGTGCGTTGAGACAGCACGGTAGCTGGCTGACTTCCTGACCAAGTAACTGAAGCGGGACTCCTTAAAGAAGGCTGTGAGTTCAGTCGGCGTGCGTCCGTGAGTTGCCCTCTTTGTCTCTGCCTGCGTGTCTGCGTGCCCTGGGGGAGTCTGGATGTTGACTGTGTCTCTGCCCGCCTATGTGCACTACGCCTGTGAGTCATGGGGGAGTGTTGGTTTTTGCGCATCTCTCATTGTGCTCTGTTGTGTCCTCCCGGCTTGTGGACATCGGCGTGGAGACGACTGGCGGCGAGACTCGACGCTGATGGAGTGTCGTCCAGTGGAGCCGACGCACGCTGAAGTCTACTCGCAGTTCGCTGGAGCCTCCTCTCTCCGGCGACGTGCTCAGCTTCATCGGCAGGCCTCCTTGGTGGTCGTGCTGCCGGCGGTCACTGTCAACGCAGTTGCTGTCTGCATGCGCCCAGCGCGTCCCATCGCGTCTGCATCGTCATGCTCTACCTAGGGTCCTTGTTGCATGTTGCATGGCCCTGTTCGGCATCATGGACCATCGTAGGCACTGCCTGGATTCGGGCAGCCATAACTCCTTGCTACTGTTTTTGGGGTTACGTAGTAACCCTATGCAATCGGTTCAGTATCCAAGAATCAGCGCTGACGTCAGAAAATCCGTTGCACAAGGACTTCCGCGACGGCAATTCTGTCTGCGGTCGGTGTTTCTGTCCACCGACAGCCCATCGAGTCTTTTCTAGGTATTTTTTTCAGCACTTCTGTCGCGTCCGGAAGACAGCCCCTTCTGAGCGCGATTTTCCTTGCGGAAGCAACTCCCAGTCCGAGAAATTTGTGCGAATCGGACAGACTTCGCGTAGCAACCAGGGTTTTTTCCGAAATAGATACCGGACATGGCAAGCAAGCACTTGACTTCACCGACGACGACTTCTCGGACAGGAGGGGAAGGTCGAGCAAAACTCGTTTCCAAGGCAGATAACATGTTTGAACCCGGCTTCAGTCTATTACTACGTAACCCCGATGCAAGCCTGCGTGCAGCCAATCCCACTAGTTCTTGGTGTTTCTGACCGCACGACTGCGTTCGCAGCGTCGGTATTATGGTATGATCCAGTTTTTAGGCAAAACGGACGACGCCCGGGTTTTGGGCTGTCGGCTGTCTGGTAGGGCTCACCGAGAAAACCCTGCCTGCCAGAAAATAGGTCTATTTCCTAATTGGCTGGTTAGTTGAGTAACAAGCTCTACAGAGCGAGGGGGGGGGGGCTAGAACTTGGAGGGGTCTGCCATTGTTGTTTATTCTTGATTCCTAACCACTTGCTTTCAGTTTTCAGCTGCTTTCTGGCGCTTTGGCGTGCGCGTTTCTGAGTAACAAACCCAGAGCTTCCAGACTTAGACTCTAGAGCAACAGACTGAGGGGGCAGCTGACTTAAGCAACGAGCGTGGAAGCCCGCACGCTGCATCAACAACGCTGCTGCCCCAACCTGCTGCCTAGGTTTTCTAGCTAAAACTGGACGAAAATGAAGATCACATAATTAGTCGAAAAGATATGAGCAAAAATACGGATCACTACGGTATCTCCTCGAAGCTCATGCTATTGGCATGGCTATATCTTTCAGTTCCACTTGAATCTAAAAGCACTTTTTCAAGGTGAACCCATCGCAATGTGATCATTTGTACAAACATGGCAAAAAGGAAGACTTCATCATAAGAATGATTCATATCTTGCAAAACGTGTCCTGACATAGGATCATTTGNAGTAACAAACCCAGAGCTTCCAGACTTAGACTCTAGAGCAACAGACTGAGGGGGCAGCTGACTTAAGCAACGAGCGTGGAAGCCCGCACGCTGCATCAACAACGCTGCTGCCCCAACCTGCTGCCTAGGTTTTCTAGCTAAAACTGGACGAAAATGAAGATCACATAATTAGTCGAAAAGATATGAGCAAAAATACGGATCACTACGGTATCTCCTCGAAGCTCATGCTATTGGCATGGCTATATCTTTCAGTTCCACTTGAATCTAAAAGCACTTTTTCAAGGTGAACCCATCGCAATGTGATCATTTGTACAAACATGGCAAAAAGGAAGACATCATCATAAGAATGATTCATATCTTGCAAAACGTGTCCTGACATAGGATCATTTGCCTCACACTGCATGCTAATAAGCAAACAAAGGCACATTACCTTAATGCAGGGCATGTAGGTGGCGCATCTAGCAAGAGATGCCATTGTGGCAACGAGTCTTACCATCACTCTATGGATCACGAAGACTGCTAGCCATCTCCTCCCCCTTCAGTCTCAACATAGGCAAAACGTCTTCAAGGCTTGGCCTATTTGCACTCTTCCTGCTCACACATCTCAACCCCAGCACAAGAAGCTCTCTTGCAAGCGGTTCCGGCCACTCGCCTCCAGAAGAGTCCACACGCGACAACAAGGTGTTTGCCGCTCGCTCTGTCCACCCTGGTGAGGGTCTCCACGTACCGCATTCCCCCTCGATGAAGCGGTGGATCTTTGTCACAAAGCCCTCGCCCGTCACCAGCTGCAGGATGATGCAGCCCAGGGCATAGACGTCGACCGCCGGAGTGATCTTGAACGTGGACATGGACTCGGGATCGATGTACCCCACCGTTCCAGCGACGCGGTACGTGACCATGTCATCCTCCACAAGGAGGCGCGCGAGGCCGACGTCGCTGAGCTTGCAGGTCAGGTTCGAGTCCACGAGCACATTGTCCGGTTTTAAATCGCGGTGAACAATCGGTGGGCTGCTTTGGTGGAGGTAGAGCAGTCCAGCCGTGATCTCGGTGATCATGCGCACGCGGGTGGTCGGTGAAAGCAGCCGGGTCCTGGGACTGTCCTTGTTTGGGTTGGAGAGGTAGTCCTGGAGACTGCCACCGGAGAGGTACTCGTAGACGAGGCAGTGCTCTTGAGGGCAGTGGCCCATGAGCAGGACGATGTTGGGGTGGTTTATGCGCCCCAGAACTTCTACTTCAGTGGCGTACTCTCGCTGACCTTGCTTGCCGTGAGCATTGTCGTCCAACCGCTTGATGGCCGCCTGGCGGCCCAGCAGTGTGCCACGGTACACCTGCACCCACTCAAGAGACAGAAAATAAGGGCTGCTTTAGGGAT
Source organism: Penium margaritaceum (assembly GCA_023375785.1). Taxonomy (NCBI): domain Eukaryota; kingdom Viridiplantae; phylum Streptophyta; class Zygnematophyceae; order Desmidiales; family Peniaceae; genus Penium; species Penium margaritaceum. The sequence continues at coordinate 24,587 of SZWC01013888.1, forward strand.
GTCTGGAAGGAAAGCCCAAGGAGAGGGTGTTGAGCATAAGAGGCTGACGGCAAGAAAGCAGGAACTCCGAGCAAAGGTCAACTCAGGAAAGGGGCATCGTAGCTATCATGCAGGCTGGCACTGCCACAAGGGTGGCTGGGCAAGCCCGTGAGCACAGCAGGGCAATGTGGCTCGCATTTCCAAGAGCTCGCAGCGCACTTTGTGGGGACGCATGCGGTTGTGCATGTGCCAACTTACCCTCCCAAAGGATCCCTTGCCGAGGACATTGCTGTCGGCCCAGCCGGCGGTCGCGTCGCTTAGCTGCTGCACCGTGAAAACGCAGCAGCCCTGCTCCAGCACAGACACCTCCCTACCATGGCTCGTCTCAACCTCAGCCTGATGCCCCTGCTGCTGCTGCTGCTGCTTGTCATGCATAGGAATCAACACATTTCCCTTGGGTTCAGCAAGCAGTGTAGCTCTGATGTTGCTGCTGCTGCTGCTGCTGCTGCTGCTGCTGCTGCAGAGTATGCCTGCTTCTTCTACTTCTCCTGCTGATACTCCAGAAGCAGCACAAGGAAGAAGCGGCATGACCTGCGCAGGGTCAAACTTGCCAAGGCAGCAGAGCATAGGTTTTTCTACTGACTGCTCCTGCTCTCGGATCTGTTGCTGCTGCTGCTGCTGCTGCTGCTGCTGCTGCTGCTGCTGCTGCTGCTGCTGCCGCTGCTGCTGCTCCTGCTGTGCAACCCATTTTCCCATGGTTATGGATGCAGTGGCGCTAATGCGAGGAAGCTTCCCAGCGCTGTGGGGGCCAGAGTTGTCCTTCGCGGCAAGATTGATCTGCGTGTTCTGCGCCACGTTTCGGTGAAGGCTTTGGGAGTGGTGGAGCTTCCTCTGTGCTGAGGGAGAAGGGGAAGAGTAAGAGGCGATGGAGGGAGAGGGGGAAGAGGAAGAGGCGATGGAGGGAGAGGGTGGGGTTGGAGGTGGCCAGGCTGGTGAACCAGAAGGTGGCACGAAAGGCCCATGCCCATCGCTCTCACTGCGCCTTCGCCCTGCCCCCATCATCCTCAGCTTGTGACCGCTGCTGCTGATGTTGCTGCTGCTGCCTCCGGCTCGGATCGCGCTGCTTGCGCTGCTGGCGCCAGCGATGCAGCTGTTGTACACATCGAAGAGCCATGGCGATGATGTCATGCACGTAGGTGAATCATCTCCTTTGCAAGTCTGTGGCGATGATGTCATGCACGTAGGCGATGCACCTCCTTTGCAGATGTATGGTGAATGCTGGGGGGACGAGGATGCAGACGCAAACATTGTCCCGTAGTGCGATGGTGAGGCGGGTTGGCCTCGCGGGCTGCTGAGGAAATGAGGGGTGTTGGATCCACTGCCAGGGGCCGAGGAGCCCAGAGCAGTCGCACTCTCACAGACCTGCAGAAAAAAAAGGCGGGGAGGTGGATTGGGGCGAGCAGGGGGGGGGGGGNGGGGGGGGGCGGGGGGGGGAGGGGGAGGGAGCGGGGTGACGTTGATTTCTGCTTCTGAGTGTTCAGAGTGGAAATTCAGCCTCCATAGTTGCAAAGCAAAAGAAGCAACTCCCGTCAGTAATTCCAGCAGCCTTCGTCACCCGGGTTTGTCGAAGGTAGAGCACCGCGTTTCCAGGCAGCTGGTTGGCCGGACAAGCGGACGGACTCACGGACTCACGGACGGACGGAGGAATGGACGGTCGTACCGATGGAAGAGCGAGCGGAAGGTTGGCACTGGCAGCAGAAGAAGCTGAGGCCAAGCACCGCAAAGAACACAGTTTACATACACGCGAGGGAAAGGGCACAACACCACACCAAGGACATTCATACCGTGTGAGGGTAGCGGCAGCTGAGGCTCCTCGTCGTTTCCATAGCCCTGCTGCCGCTGCAGCCGCCGCCGCTGCCGTCTCCACCGCCGCTGCTGCTGTTCCCGATTGAGTGGTGGCGTGCCTCGCCAGGGCCTTTGGTGAAGTTGCGGCACGCGTCGCGGTCCCCGGGCGTGCTGCAGGAGCTTCCGGGAGGAAGCATCTGAGAAGGTTCAAAGTCGCGCCTTGTTCGCGGGATGATGACTTGGAGTTCTTGCGGCCGCTTGGCGTGGTGTGATGGTGAGGAGGTGGCCGCGGTGCGGTGGGAGTCGAGGGAAGAGGAGGAAGACGCACTGCGGAACGAGAAAGAATGACTAGAAGGAGAGGGGTAAGAAGCAGTGGAGGAAGAAAGGGAAGGGGAAGAAGGAGAGTGGGAAGAAGGGGAGAGGGATGCAGATGGGTCGGCAGAAGCGCCAGGGAGAGGAGGGAGAGGCGAGGCGCTATGGCCAACGTCGGTGTTTTCCTCTTTCATGGCACACCATGGGTTTGAGAGTCCACTGCCATTCGAGGGGGAGGCGCCAGCGTTCAGCCGCGTATGGACTCCCGGGGTGGGAGCGCGAGGCGCGTCGCTCCGGTGGCCGCGGTCCGAGCCGCATGGGGTGGAGGCGGACGGGCAACGAAGGTTGGCTGAAGTCACTGATAGTGAGCGCTCCAGTGGCGCCATCTGCGTAAAATGGACAGCGCGGCCCGGAAGCAAAAGTTGCCACGTGGAGAAGGCAAGAAAGGTATGGGGCAGTGAACTAGCCACTGCCAGTAGTCTGCCAGTGGTCGCGTGCAGGGGAGGGAAAGGTTTTGAGGGGGAGGGGGGGGGAGGGAATGCAAATGCCTTCGCAGCCTCGGATGCGCGCGGATAGAGCGGCGCTGCGAGCGGTGCTGTCAGGGAGGGAGGTTTGGATGTTCCCTTTCTTCGACCGGTGCCAGGCGGTGGCTGCTGCTGCTGCTGCTGCCGTTCGCCTGGTTGAAAGACGCTGGAGTTGGCTCCGGTCAAAGCAGCCTTCGGAAGACAACGCGTCGGAACGTCGTCGGCCAGCGATGGTCTGCTCCACTGTGGGAACTGCCGTCGACAGCGCTTGGGAGGATGCCGAGTTGTGGGCGGGGGCTGAAGTTGGCTCGCTGGGGACTCACGTGGAGACAGGTGACAATGGACTTCGGATGGACACGGGACTTCGCGGGCTATCAACAGAACAGCGAGAATGTCGGCTCGTTGCGGCCAACTGGGGAAAAGTAAACAAAAAACAGAAATTAGTTCGGCTCTTGGAAGCTGGCAGAATCGAAGCTCATTAGTGAACAGTGGGAAAAAGTATCCAATCACTGTTGGGTTGCCGAGTTGGCACACACAAAAACGTCGACAACAGTATAAGCTTTTCATCGTCTTAGCTCGTCGTATCGAGACGCGATTAGGAGATACCCTATCTACCTCAAGCTGACCAGGAATACTCATGCACGTTGGGCACAAAATGTTATGTCTAACGAAGCGTAGATGGTGATCAGGTAGAAGATGGAAGGCATAACACAATTTAGAATATGGGACACTTGAGAAATATATCATTAGCGTTAAGTGTACTTCGATGACAAGTGAATGAATGATCTGACATATATGTACAAGTTTCGAGTGATGCATGAGACATCGTCGGGGTCGTTCAGCCAATTGTCGAGCAACACGTGCAGAGTCACGTCGTGAGTAGTAAGATTCAAGGAGGTCCGTAGAGAAGTCGGGGGACGTCAAGAATCGATGGTGAAGATGCAAGATGCATCTTTCTCAGTACATATTCGCCTCGGTGCGTCGAGGATTTGACCGAAAGGTCATAATGCTTCTGTAGTAGATTTGCGAGAGTGGTCGAGATTCATATAAGGTTCGGGAAGACTCACTAGAGGCGATGACATTCGGCTTACCCTTAATATTTGGAGTGAATATCATGATCTCACAATATAATGGGCTATTTATGTAAGAAAACAAATGCACACTTAAAAAGATTACGTTTGGCAAGTAAAAAAAAAACTCACAAAAAAGGTCTTTAGTGGCTTGTGAGATCGTATCAAACAATGAAAACAGTCAAGGAATGCACCTCACATGCCTACACATAAGAAATCAATCCAAGTTCATCTAAGGCATAAGAAGATTTATCATTCTGTGAAAAATCAAAGATGAACAACAAACTAAGGACCCACCATGTACGAGTTTTAAACCGGTGTACCACCACCTACCCATACCAAGAGCACATTACATTTCACATCACGTATCCAACGTCTGGAAAAATACAAACAACATATTCGAGTCTAGTGTTTTAAGAAAGGTGTATCGCAAAGTGAAGATTTTACAAATTCATACCTATGTATGAACTACATTACTATTCACACTCAGCCAAAAATTATTCTCTTATGGAAAAATGGCAATTATGTTGCATTATGTCATACTCGTAAACAAGTACGATTACCCCACTTCAAAAGTAATAGTGAAATCGCACACCAGAATCATGTGAACGACATGAGAACATTGTTAAGTATGTTGGAACATAATGTCGCTAGTCAAAGACCAAAACTTATGGGATTCATTAAATTGAAAATGAAATGATTCATGAATAGACCATACATCATTTGAACCATGAAAGAAAAAAATGAAAGTTGTACAGAACATGCCTGGACTTTTCAAAATGATCAATATGCCCGTATGTCGTTGCTTGTTTTCAAGGTCCAGGTACGTCATGAGAAGACATATTATTCATGGGAATCCTCTGCCTTCTTTTTTATGTCAAATGTGTTGTGCCAAATTTTCAACCTGTGGGTACCCGGGCTTTATTATGCATGCATTACAAGTAAAGCTTTCAGGTCAAAGGCAGCATATGATTGGATACAAGAAAAAATGAACGATTTCAAGTTATTGTAATGACTTGGGGGTGTTAAAAACCAGAATTATTCCTATTTAAAAGACAAAAGGAGTTAAATTCATTTCTTCCTCTATTAAAACACATAAGAATATTATGAATAGAACATGTCGAGATGCCATCCTTGACCTAAAAACATGGTTTTCCCACGTAAAAAAGATGATATCATTCATTACTCAACCATGCAACATGCCACAAAGGTACATTTCTATAATGTGAAAACTTGAATGTAAAATGAGAAGAAAATTAAAACACATGACTTGATGACAATTAACTAGAGGTTATCAAAATACAATTTTAGTTTTAAAATTTAAAATAAGTATAAATTAAATCAAAATATAAATAAATACAATTTCATTCAGCTTACAATGGTCAAAACAAAACTTTTCCTCGTTCAACTAAAGTACAATCTTGAAGGATTTAAAAGATGCAAGTTTTTAACATCCCATTGAAAAATAAATTATGCGTAATAATTAGATACATTAACTTTGGGAAAATATAGTGTGAATTGAAATCTAAGAGTTATTGCACTAAAGTATTCAATGAAGAAAATGGAAAATTTATCAATGTCTTGGAGAATTTTTTTGCTAAAATTTTCAATTTTAATATGTATTTTCACGCTATTTAAGTTATTCATAATCGTTTTCCTTGCTTTAATGTAAATTAAAGTTATTTCAACTTTCAAAAAGTAATCACCCACAGAACAGTAACGTGTTACTTCGATCATTCAATGATCAAATCATGCAATTTAACCCCAAATGTATAGATTTTGCGCTTTGAATTACGGATCCTTTTTATCAACGCATATTGAATGCTTTATTGAAACTTACCAAGTGTCTTCATCTTCCCCATCTTCTTTTTTGTCCCACTCTTTTTTAATTTCACCATTGACAAGATGCTTTATGCAGTGGCTCACGTACCCTTGGGTTTGTGAGTTATCAGGAAAGACGCAGGTTCTAATTGCGGTATGTTTTTGGTGAACCTTCATGTTATCATGCAACAAGAATAATATGACCTCGAAATGGATAGATCTGAAATTTCGATCGACATGGGGCTGACTTCCGTGAATGTCTCTGGATCCCGGCTGCTTAACATCAATACTGTTCGCCAGCAAAGTTAAGAAGGCGATCATTCTTGAATCACTCTGGGCAACAGTGTGTTTCAGCAGTTAGGCGGAAGATGACAAGAATCGTCCACTGTTTTTGATTAACGCGAACAAAAGAACTGCGAGGTCAACAATTGATCACAAGCTTGTACAATGAGATTCGATCTGGATTCGTTGCGCGATAGATCGATATTGAGATTGATTATAACAAGCTCTTCCCCGCAAATCCAACAAAGGGCGCAGCAGAAACAAGCGATCAAGGTACCGTGTTGATTTTCTTGAGGGGCCAGCATCTAGATTGTATGGAGGTTGTTTCGTTGAAACCTTCATTCTCGATGTCCAAGCTTCGCTGGCTTCAGATAGATTTTTCTGGCCAGCACAGATTTCCATCGCCTAGACATCTTCAGCGGTCTAGGTGATATCTGCGACTTTTCCTTCGATCGACNGGAACATCGTGATGTTGGATTTGAAAGACTTTGTTCAGAATTAAGAAATTCTTCTAGAGATGTCTCTTCTCAAGTTCGAATCAGCAGACGACACATTGCAAATTTTCTTTGTCAGTAGGTGATAGGATTTGAAAAAGTACCAGGTTCTCTGAAAGAGTAAAAAAGTCGGCAAGAGAAAAAAACGATTACTACCACGAGTTGGCGAGATTCATAAACCATCGACCTGTCTTCCGACGAGCCTGTCGTCCTTGTTCCCGGTAATCCTGTGGATAGGTCGCCGTAAGTACCGGATTGTACATTTCCGAGTATTATGACGTCAGGAAGATCACAGTACCTTAGGGAACCGCCTTTCCGTCTAGATAGGGACATCATGCAAATATCCAGGTTGCATCTAAACGCTACCTAATAATCTCGGTTTTGGCATTGGTTAGGCTGGTTGCGGTCGGAATCGGTGGTGGAACGCTACTGGACACAGGCTTTACTCAGCATGGTTGACTGGGTCCTCGAGTTGCGCAAAGCGTTCGTCTCACTCAAAAAGCCGGTGAAGAATCGCATGCTTGCGGTCATGTCCAAAGGTCGACGCAGCTACCGGGGACTGGCATCGAGCTTTCAACTATTGGCTGAAGCGATATCGTCCGTCAATTGGTGCACTGAGTGGGACCCGCTAAGTTGGATGAACATGAGGTGAAGAAACCCAATCCGAACTGATAAATGTAAAGGATCCATTTGGACTGCCCCGACAACGTTCCTCGAGACAACCCCGCGAACACCACTTGCGACAACGATGGTTGAACTCGCCCAACCATCGATTCCAATCGCAACCAGCCTCGGAGAAAAATGAAATTTTAGCAAGTAGCATACAAAAATGGCTGGTCGCTGTACGAGCACACAAAAATAGCCACGCCGTAAGATAGCACACAAAAATGGCCGCTCACTGTACGAGCACACAAAACTAGCCACCGCCTGCAGTAGCACACAAAAATGAACACAACAAAAATGGCCACACGCGAAAAAGCACACAAAAATGGCCATCGCGTGCTAGTGATGCCACGTAAGCATGTGGCCCTCAATAAAAGTTGGTCGCCCGTCTACTTTGTACTTGTATTTTCTCTCTCTGAAAGAGAAATTGGATTCAGTCTTAGTGTGGGTAAAAGATGCGTTCATATCTGATGTCATAACAGGACCCTAGCGATAGAAGGTCGCACCTCACAAAAACATATTCGCCTTCATCTCACTTTGTACTTGGAGTTTGCCTCCAAATGGACATTTTTGTATGCCATTTCATAGTTAGCTATTTTTTTGTGCTACCTTAGAAACAAAAATAGCCATGTTTCTAAAGTAGCACACAAAAACAGCCACCCATGAAATAGCACACAAAAATGTCCACATGAGGGCGAAGTCCAAGTGCGAAGTGGGACGACGACGAGCTTCTTTTTGTGAGGTGCAAAATTTTGTCACTAGGGTCCTGTTCTGACATCAAAAATGAACACATCTTTTACCCACATTAAGAATAAATAGAATTTTCTTTAAAAGAGAGAAAATACTAGTACAAAGTAGACGGGCGACCAACTTTTTGTGAGGGCCACCTGCTTACGTGGCATCACTAGCACACGGTGGCCATTTTTGTGTGCTTTTTTGTGTGTGGCCATTTTTGCTGTGGCCATTTTTGTGTGCTACTTCAGGTGGTGGCTATTTTTGTGTGCTCGTACAGTGAGCGGCCATTTTTGTGTGCTATCTTACGGCGTGGCCATGTTTGTGTGCTCGTATAGCGGACGACCATTTTTGTGTGCTACTTTAAAATATTGCTAAGATTGCATTTTTCTCCCAGCCTCGCCCCATATTTCATCCAGCTTCAAGCGGATCTTGTGGCGTAAACACCTTCCGCAAACAACGATCTAATTCTTCTGATCATGCGACTATAACCAATAAAGGTTTTTACATCATTCGAAAGCATCCGCTTATCATATCCAGAACCTAGAAAGACACACACAGTTGTCCACCTCGTATGCAAAAAATATTCAAAGGTGGAATATTACGCAGTAATGTCCCCTAAGCACAAGCGCTTCCAAATCAACATTGTGATGGAATTTCTTCGCCTTCATCGTGTTCTTTCCTGGATAAAAAGGTTTAGTGGGTGCAAGTGTAGTTAATCAAAGTGCATTACTTATTTCTTGTAAATGAGCCCAAGATAAAGGACTCATAAGTTTTATTCTCATGTAGCACATCAACAGATCAATTGAAAACAACTTGTCCACTTATCCAAAAAAGAACTATAAAATTCTTTCCTTACCGTCATGTTTTGATAAAAGAGAGAGCTTTATACACTTGCATCTGCTCAAACCTCTTTGGAAAAAAGAAACATCTATAGCCAACAGATTTCCTATCGATTTTGTGTTATAATGTGCATGCAAATAGAACTACATGTTCTGTATGGATTATTTGGTGTCATTTTTCTTAAACATTTTTTCCCGAAAAACAATTTGCAACCTCCAAAGTGCCGTGGAAAACTTTGTGTGGTTGAGCAAAGATCAAACACCATGTTTTTTTTCTTTTCATGGTGGAAATTGCTTTCTGCTAATATATAAATCAAATAGACATGTCCTACTTTGAAAACTTGCTAGGATTCATTTCCCTTCTCCAAAACGCCTTCTCTTCCCTTTTAGGACTTTTGGATTAATCTAAGGACACCCCCTAAGCTATGTGGTTGTCACATAACATTCCCTCTAATGAAGAACTAACTTACATTCCATGGAAATTTTGAAAAATAGACTATTTGATCAACATACACAAGGAGGGTGTTTTCTAAATGAAAATGTAGGTAAACAAGAGCATAATAATGTTGAAAACTTTAAATTTCATGTCCTTTGTGAAATGTCGATAGTAAGGGCTTGTTCTTCTTGTTTAAAATTGTACTTTTTGAAAGTAAACTTTTACATCTGTGTTTGCATGAAAATCTATGGATCCCGCTAGAAGCTATCAAAAAGCATGATCTTGGTGGTTGTTACTTGCACCAAGAAACTTTAACATTACATCAGCTACATGCCTTTCCTTTTCATACTTCTCTTCATTGTCAAAATCATTCACTTCATCATTTCTTCTCTTTACCTTTATCATTGGAACCTCTATCTCCCTCATTTCTTGTCTCCCTCCCTCTCTCTCCATCTCTCCCCCTCTCTCTCTCTTCTTCTATACTTCTCTCGAAGAACACCTCGCCTAACTCTCTTTCCATGTTTTTCAATCCCTTTATTTTCCCCATATGAGTCCCCCTTCATCTCCATCGTTTTTGGCGTCATCATTGGTGTTGCCGTCACCATGGCCAATGTGGTTCCCATTGTCGTGCCCAACCCCATGGCCATCATCGTCATCATCATACTTGCAGTCATCCTCGCTATTGCCATCTCCATTCCCTCTCCCTTTCAATAAACAATTCTCTATGGTCTAGCTCCCTTGAAGTTCCTCCTTGCAGGTCCCAACCTTATCCTCTTACAATCCTTCTTAAACTTACCATCCTTAAATGTACACAACTTCATGACTTCATGTATTTTCCACCACCTTTTCTTTCACTTGCTCATCGTCCTTGTTTTTGCATGGTTGCTTCTCTTTGCCCGATTGCTAATTATATTTCTGCTCTCTTGTCCTTTGAATCATCCTTTATAGGTTCCACGCAATCCTTCAAATGTCCCCTCCCAGTCCTTGTCTTCTCCTTTTCTTCTCCCCATTCTTTCTTCTTATTCGATTCAAAATGCTGACTTGAATGTAATCAATGCATCATCTTTCTTTCTCTGATCACTATGTGTTATCCACATCTTCATGAATTTCATCAATGTAACACTTCCCCCTTTGTGTGCTTACGCCATCTTTCTACTATCAAACATCTACTCCTCCACTTTATTAGAATTGTACCCTCCCTCTCGTGTTCCTTTCCCACTATCTTATCAACATCATCCTATGCCTTAGGCACCATTATCCCATACCTTGCCTCCTCTATCAAAGCTTTCATGCCTCTCCCATTCTACCCATCCCAATCTCCTCTCTTCCACTCATCCTGCTTCCAAAGCCATACACTCCCCACTTAATCTCTTTCCTCTACAACTTCTCTCCTCTCCACCATCTCTTCCCGTTTGCCTCTTCTTTGTTGAGTTTTTTTTAACCTATTATGACACTTACAGCGTGCTCTGATGCAGAAAGGGGGTCTTGCTACAATCTAGGATCTCTGTGCATAGCAAGAAAACACTCTACTCCAATATGCCAAAGTAGAATATTGGAATCAAACTTGTAATGGAAAAGACCGTGAGATACAAATAAGGTAAACGCAAACAACGGTGAAACACACCTTAGCTCAATGTTGGTAAACAACGTACCCCATTCAAAGACGCAACACCGTGCTAGGCTGTCAAGGCTATCTTTGCAAGGGTCACAGCACGATCCTTTTGCTTTCAGATGAAATTGGATCCAGGTTGTCATGAAAGCCTTTGCTCCACGCTCGCAGTCGTTGCCAGACTTCTTAGGTAGTCAGAGGACTTCTAACCCTCGTAGCCAAGCAAGCAGAGTGTTGCCCGACTTACTGGGTAGACATAGGGAAAGTCTTAAAAGACACACAACTTTTAGACATTTCTCATCAGACTTGCATGGAAGTGCCAAACACATTGAGTCAACAAAGGGAGATTCAAACACAGTTCGATAATCCAGAAAAACTGGCTCTATAAAGTACAGCTAAGATTAGACACAAACTAAGGGCTCTCACGCCTAAACACAATGGCTAGCCCATAGACGGGCAACATCATGCGAGACAACTCAAGCTAGGAAGCTTAAGTCTTGCACGTAGTCCGGCCACCACCAAGACGTAATCAGTCCCTAAAGTAATGAAGGTTGTCCTCCTGCTTTGGAGGACACTTGATTCTTGGCTTACAGAGGTCTTCAAATGAAAGAGACTACATATTCTTGATCATGAGCCATTTTCTAACACAAATGGACTACTGGTTGTTGGAGCTGATGTTGGATTTTCTTGTTGAGTTACAACTAAGTTACTGGACTCACTGAATCGTGTCAACTCTTACATTGGGATCCTTGGGAGTAGTCAAGGTGTTCTACGCCCAGAGGATACTACGTGTTACAAGGTTGTACCTCCCTCCCTAACAAATCTTCCCGATCCATGGCATAAAGCGTCTTCTTAAAGGAAGCTTCCTAAATGCGGGAAACTTTACCTTTGTCCCAACTACTGCGTCATGCATATTGCTGTTGATGTACGGAGGTCCCCACTCTTCACTCCGCATGCACCTGCTCAGTCGTGCATGTAGTCAGTAATGCAATGCTGATTCATAAATGCACAACCTTATGGAGAGTAGTCCCTGCTCCAAATATATGCTAACATATGCTAATGCAAGTACTCCAATCCGTCCACTCAAGTATAGCCCCACATTGAATGATCTAGGCCAAGTACTCAACGGTGCTTACTTGCATTGCCCAACTGGATAGCAAGAAGAGCCAAAAATCATACACAACCTTGCTATGCATGCAACACACAAATTCAGGCAACTTTCTTTCCTAAGAGTATAATGCTAGAATTAAATAGAGCTGGAACATCACGTATTCCTGGCTAAGCTGCACCCAGGTATTTGACTTATAAAACTCCATAAATTTGCATACAAACCAATGATTATGCCTCCAGATTCACTATGTCAAAGCTCTTGAATGTAATCATCGCTCACTCCAACATTCCTCTCACCATTTCCTTTGGCGACGCCTTCCCACTCCTCATTCTTTGCCAATCTTTGCCCAATCAACATGATTTTCCGAATCTCACTCTCTATTCCCTTTTCTCCCCGTCCCTTAACCTCGCTTTCCCATTCCTTTCCTCTTCTAGTGTTTTCTCATGCTCTCATGCACTACTACACTACCTCTTCATCACCCTTCTAGTTGTTCTTTACCCCATTTTTCATGGACTCCTTCAGCACCTCATACCTTGCATGTCTCGTCAGATAATGCAACCCTGAACAACTTTCATCATCAATGCATTCCCCTTATGCACCATTAGCTCCCACTCATTAAAAAATATAAAATAAGACAATAATACATCTCAAAATTTTCCCTCAACTCCCTTCATTCAATCATCGTAGACACTTCGGCCTAGATTATCTTGCCTAAAGTTAGACCTAATGGGAACAATTTTGAAGGTTAAAACCCATCAATGTGAACTGTTAAAGTCAAGCTGTGTATATGTAAATCCCTTTCTTGCATTTGTCATCGAATACAATATTCTCATCATTATTCCCCTAGAAAACACAACTATCTATGCGAAGCAAAAATTTTGCTTGCATGAATCTCTCATGCTTCAGAGTTAATGTGCTCAAAAACACCCAAAAGAAAGAATGTTCTTTAAAATTAATGCATCTGTAATAAATGTCTTTAATTTAGATTCTACTTGTTTTCCATCCATGTATTTAGCGTGTGTGAGGATTAATAACACTTAATTACAAGCTGCATGCCTAAGTTCATCGTAATGTGGGAGAATCATTGTACGTGAGAATGCACAATCATGTTAAACATGTTAACAATGATGTTTTGCAAGACACATCAACTGAGTGGGACATGTGATTCTTATTTCAAGTTTAGCATAAGATTTACTTGTAATGGTAAATTTCAAGTTAGTAAATTTTATGAAAACATATAAGTCAGGCTCAAACCCTTTAAAGAGAAATTTTTTGCTCTAGTTTTTTTACGAGACAACTCTAGTGTTACTTCAATTGTGTGCCTACGGCGGTCATGCTACTCTTCATTCTCAATATTGTCCATTTAACTTCTTCTGATATTCTCTACCACATTCCCTAGTTTATACTTTTATTACATGATCAATATCATCTTTGCCTTTGACATTTTTCGATTTTGTGAGAAATCTTGAATTTGGTCTACTTAATTGAAGGGAAGTGTCACAAGACAGTTCTAAAAACATTGAGGCCTCATTATTGAATTAAATTTTTTAACAATAAGAATATACACACAAGCTTCAAGGCTATTTGCAAGGCTGAATGTTTACATCACAAACATCAAATCAAGGTCATTATCTTTCTCAACGTGTTTTATGTTTTAATGTGGGTGTTCTTTCCAAAGCTTATTCTTAGTAGAGTTAGAGCAAATCAAGAGCTCAAGCTGGATGAAATGATAATTTAAAGAAAATGAAAGAGATAATTGGGATTTATTTCAATCATAAGAATAGGGTAAAATCTTATTACAATTCAAACCTATAATCCACGTTTTCCATTGAAAGTACGTATCTATTGTTTGGGTCAACTACATCTTCTATTATCTACAAATGAAACTTGTTATACATGTAAAGCATGATAATTTTGTACATTGGGTTAATCATGAATATATTTTTTCTTATGAAAATTAAATGTCTTACATAATGATATAGCATACTTTAGTAATCAACTCTTGACGTAGCCTATTTCCAGGATGGATGACCTCTTTAGGATAAGATTTTACATGTATTGATTTTAATCCTCCTTTAGACACTTCAATGTGAATAATGCACATTGTAGACTTCAACGTGTAATCCTTTTCAATATTGAGTGTAAAGGAAAAAAGTATGGCTCCGTTACATACTTGAAGAAAATGTTTTAACCTTTTAAGATAAGAATACGTCAATGTCTATAGTTAGATCATTTTAATCATGGAATTAAGATATCTCAAAGCACAAAACAATATTCAGAAATATGCTCATGGGTAGCATCAAAGTGTAAAATGATTTTAGCACAATTATAAAGGAAAATATATACATAATTCAAAGTCAATTAAAATAATTGTAACCTGATTTGGATAGCAATAAAATATGCGTATGTTATCAGGAAGTTTTATTCAATAAAGGTTCTAAGGAAAACAAAGTTCAAGAAAGCATCTTCAAAGCAACCATGTGAACTTATTATAATAAAAAAGAATCAATAATTTAAATAATTATAATTTTTTTAACTATTTTTTCATCTTTACCCAGAAAACAAGTGATTTCCTGTAGAAATGCTAAAATGCATTGAAAAGACCACAAAAGAGTGTTGGATTTTTTTTAGTTTCAATTCTCGAGATAAGCTTAAATGCATCATTTGGTATATTAGATCTACTTTGGTAGATTAGATCTTCTTTGACAAATGTGAGGCTCATACATTTCCTTTACAACATTGAAGGGGCCCTTAAAGGCCCTTGGAATCTATGACTCTTCAACTTCATGTTAAAGGGTAGTTGATTATCCTAAGATTACAGCCACTTACAACCTCTTCGTGATCATTGACTTGCCATTGCATCTTGAACTTCTTGTTGCTCCTCACATTGTAGTGAGCTTTCATATGCTGGTGATCCTTCATCTTCCAAGTGACTCTTTAGTTTGCCTCGTTTGGTATGTAACCACAAAGGTGCTTATGCAACTACCTCCGACCTCCATGATAAGAGCCTACAAGAAGACCTTTTTAGGACTAACTGCAAAGCTAGATCCATTCTGTCCACTATGGTTTATCAATCCTTCATTCATCCTCGGAAAGGCCCGCCTTCTCTTCTGTACAAGATAGTGGCTCTATTGTAGATTTTCCATTCTAAGCACATTGTGGCTCCATAAGTTCAAACTTAAAGCCACCTTTTGTAGCTCGTTTAGGGTATTATCCGTGTACTTTTTTCAATGAAGGTTGAATACCTAAAGATGTTCCATATTCTTCCTTACACACCTTTGCCATCTATGTTTTGGTGATTTTTCACCCATCCGCCTTGTGCAAATCTTATCAAAGAGAACATGGTGGGTATAAGAGTGACGCTACACAACATTTTCTGTATCAACTTCAAGGCAATTTTTTATTTGTGTTATGTTTAAATGATGGACGGGAAGGTCATAAGATCACGTTTTGCCTTAACTAGGGTGAAAGAAGTGATGTTTGTTATTGCACACCATGAACAATGGTACAAAGATTCTATAGGCCTAATATTTCAATAGGAAAAACAATTACAGTATTCGTATGGAAAACAATTACAATGAACAATTTTCCCCCTGATGATTTCTTTTGAGTTCTGAATCCATCAAAAGAGGATAACCAACTTATTTGATATTTATTTCAAAAGGAAACATCCCTACGATCTCAAATCATTTAAAGAAAAATGAATCATAATGCCATTCGACATTCAAACAAAACACCCCAAGACATCAAAGGAGAAAAAGGTCTTAGAAATGAAGTCAAATCATGGAATACACATGTTATCTGATACAATGAAGTTGTATGTATGATGAAGACATTTATCTTGATGGCATGCACACAAAAGGCTACGTCTTGATTTCATTCAATGCTTTGTTTAATCTTTCAAATTTATGTCAAAGTTCATCTTTGACTTAACTTGATTAACTGGTATGGGTCGGATTCAATATGTATTTGAAAATGAGTGAAAGGCTAAAACTTGATTTCTTGGAATCACTGCTATCATAAACGTTTGTTGACCCATATATTAATACAATTTGTCCTTACACGAAGGTATAAAAACTACATAAACAATTTACAGGTAAACATCAATTTGTTTCATTCTTTTTTACTCCATGCACATCTTTCATTACATACTTTTAGTTTTATGTTTTCTTTATCGTTACGGGAAGTATAGAAATCATTGTTGTGATGGTTTGACAAGAATGATTCCTATTGATTTGTGAAAATGATGTTATATTCTTGCATAAGTAATGCACATGTTACATTTCAGTATTGAAGACCAAGACGAGTCATCTTTGAATTCAATTCAATGTATAAAAAACATAAATAAAATATTTACTATATATTTCATTTCTAACAAAGTTTAAAGAAATGGTTGAAAAACAAAGTGAGTGGCAAAATGTTTACATTTTCAACATAAAATACTCAAAAGAAAGAATACAAAAACTTTTTTTGCAAATTTTGAAGGAGTGAAATCTCATATTATTATTTGTGAAATAAATTATTTTTCCTGATTGTTTCCAAAATTGTGTTGAGTAAGATTAAATATCATTACAAATAGATTTTTATCCCACGAGTGAGTTCAAGTGTCTCACACAAAAGTCCCATATAAAGCAACCACATTAGACAAGTTCATTCCTAATGAGAGTAGTAAAAACAGAGGGATATAATTCTTTTGATTTTAAAATGAATTGAACTTTAATTATACCGAGTTGAAGCCATTTTGTGTGCAAATGATCAATGGATGTGTCGTGTGACATCTATGAACATCAGAGAATGTATCATTTTGTAGTCAAGATCATAAAAATGCAATAGTTTTTTAAAATAAAACATAATTAAATCCTTCATTAGTATTAACATGTGAAGGACTATGCCACATAAATGAGATTCATGACAAAAATCATTTCTAATGTCACATCAATATGAAATGCAAAAAACAATGATAAGGAGTACACCTCTTTATGATCATCACCAAGCATCTATCTTTGATATAGTCGAGTTTATTACATAAGATGTCAAACTCAAGAAATATGAAAAGGAAATATTTTGGTAACAATTGTAATGTTGAGACAGAAATAAGCGTACCATGCTTACAAAAATTCTTCCTCTTTATCAAAAGTGAACCTTTAAAACAATGGGTTAGAAGACAGGCTATAAAAATAATGAAACACTCAAGTTTATTTATTTTCCAATTTGATTTTTCTATGAAAATAGCATATGCATACATCAATTATCGTTTAACTGATTCTCAAACAAAACATGAATGGAAGATAAGAAGATTATTTACTTGAAGCTTTTTTTGTTAGAACTTGAATAGTTTTTAGTTAAATTTTCATTCAACTCTTTATTAAAAATATTGAATTAAGTTAAAACTTCAGTCATTTTTATTATTGTTGCCCTTATTTTTAAATAAACAAATTCATCCCTCAAACTATGTCAGTTTTATTTCAAATTAGTTTCAATACACCAAACGAGACTCAAATATTTATTCCGAACGATTTACAATACATTTCTATGTTTTGTTTAAAAAATCACATGATTCTTTCAATCATGATTTGTTAAGAATTGTGCAAGCATTTATTTTTCATATAACATCTTCGGATTCCAGAATGTTGAATATCCTAAGATAAAAGAACACTTGAAATTCAATTTTGAAATTTAAATTTTTATGGAATTGAAAACAAATTATTTGATGTTATTACTTAAGTTTCATATACAATATCATATAAATTCGAACTTATCATGGATTGCCTAGTTGTTTGCATGAAATTCCTAGTAGTTACGTACCTTAGACCTAAAAAATGTTTTAGATGTAAAATAGCACTAAAAATACTGATGTCTTATTAAACAACTCATTTAAGGCAATCTTGCATGCAAAGAAGAAACATTTTGCACCCTGTTTCAAAACGAGTGAAGTTTTTGACTGTTCTCTCTCGTCCAAAATTGCTTTTGGTATAGTTAAAAAAGGCATCACGTACTTTTCTCCTCCTTTTCTTATATTTAGTACATGAAAGTTGATTATCCTTGGGAGGATCCTTAAAAGATTGCATCAAGGGAATGCAGCTAGTAGTCGTACTCGTGATGTAAAGAAAGGTATGAGTTTTTTGGAACAACACAGTTTCATGATTTCATTTTGGTTCAAGTAAATTTTTTCATCATTTTATACAGATTTCTGTTATGTATCAACATCCATGAATTGAATTGAAGCATAAAAGGAAGGAATTCATATGTGTTAATTTGTTGAATCGATAATTGTTTAATATGATTTTGTCTGCAAAATCTCTTATGAATGAAAATGTATAAGTGAATTATGAGTACATTTCGATGTTATTGGNGAGTCGATTTGTTGCATGCACAAAAAAAGGGGTAAAGACAACTCCTTCAAGCTAATGTTGTTGTTCCCCCCCATAGAAAGGAAATGAAAATGCATATTTTTATGAAACATTCTATGGCTTCTCAGAATCAAAAGTTGTTGGTTGTATGTCTGGTACATTATGTTTCTTTGAATAATCTTATCTTGCAAGGGACATTTGACGGATTACATATGCTTCATTTTACATTCATTCATTTAAAATAAACTTGAAATACGGGAATGATAACCCCTCTTCCTCATTATGTAATTGATTTATCAAAGTGTTATCGATGGAAAGCATTTTCATTTCTTGGATTATAGTGTAGATAAGCATTGAATCACTTTTCGTTGTCAAATTCTTTTTTCGATCTCCTATGCAATGCATACTCATGTTTTCCTTTATCCCTCATTATGTCGCTTACTCGAGTCATTTTGGCTATTGGTTAATGTAGTAAACCCTACACTTTAATTTTACATTACACAAAGCCTCACCCACTAAGATCGTTGGTCACTTATCTAACCATCATTCCTTTTCTTCCTAAATTTCTTCAATCGTACATGTTATGTACCACCNTGTTATGTATCAACATCCATGAATTGAATTGAAGCATAAAAGGAAGGAATTCATATGTGTTAATTTGTTGAATCGATAATTGTTTAATATGATTTTGTCTGCAAAATCTCTTATGAATGAAAATGTATAAGTGAATTATGAGTACATTTCGATGTTATTGGTTAAGTATTGTTTGAACATTCATATCTTCATCCCTCTTTGTCTTAATATAGGGAAGGAGGAAAGGGAGAATGCTCCTTCCTTTCTAGTGAATAAGACTTATGTTTGAGTGTTTCTTCCTCACAAAAGGAATTTCGATTTTATTTGGGGAAGCCTCGTCCCCCGCAAGACTGTTGGTGTGTTGAGCAATGATAAGGGAGTTCTTTTTGGAATCTACGGATTACGTGGCACTTTATCACTCATTTCCCTTTAGCCAATGGTTAGTGCGAGGAGATTTCAGGAGATCCCTTTGGATATATCTTGGTCTTTGGTATGTAAGGTTATAAGGGATAGTGTCATTCCTTATCCCTTTAAAGTAGATCTCTTAATGTTTATTGGAGTCGATTTGTTGCATGCACAAAAAAAGGGGTAAAGACAACTCCTTCAAGCTAATGTTGTTGTTCCCCCCCATAGAAAGGAAATGAAAATGCATATTTTTATGAAACATTCTATGGCTTCTCGAAATCAAAAGTTTTTGGTTGTATGTCTGGTACATTATGTTTCTTTGAATAATCTTATCTTGCAAGGGACATTCGACGGATTAAATATGCTTCATTTTACATTCATTCATTTTAAATAAACTTGAAATACGGGAATGATAACCCCTCTTCCTCATTATGTAATTGATTTATCAAAGTGTTATCGATGGAAAGCATTTTCATTTCTTGGATTATAGTGTAGATAAGCATTGAATCACTTTTCGTTGTCAAATTCTTTTTTCGATCTCCTATGCAATGCATACTCATGTTTTCCTTTATCCCTCATTATGTTGCTTACTCGAGTCATTTTGGCTATTGGTTAATGTAGTAAACCCTACACTTTAATTTTACATTACACAAAGCCTCACCCACTAAGATCGTTGGTCACTTATCTAACCATCATTCCTTTTCTTCCTAAATTTCTTCAATCGTACATGTTATGTACCACCACTTGAGATGAAGAGCCAAGCTTATTATAACGTAAACATTTTTGCATATACTTTTCTCAATCATTAGTCCTTACTTTATTGTAAATTTGTTACTTTATATTCGAATATATTTTCATTCTCTTTAACACTTCAGGGTGAAGCACTGGTTGGTTAGTTTAGCCTTTCTCAATGCGACACATGAATTGAAAGTGAAATTGATGATGAGAGGATAAGGTATATACGCATTCTGATCGTGGCACGACCACTTCAAATTTATGAATTCCATGGAAATGGTCATCTTTTCCCAATTACATTTGGTAGAAGTTCTTTACATTGAGTTGAACAAGAGCTTTCTTTTTGTTTTCAATTGTCATGAAACTCACCCATGCACACATTTTTCATTTTGAACAATTTACTACCTTTTGTGATTGCTTGGAAAGGAACTCGAGAATAATCATTTTCTGCACCTAGAAAAGAATAGTTATACTGAACCCTTTTTTGAATTGTTTTCTTATGTTGTCAAGAATGAATCTTTTATTGAGCCGGTATAATGTTTTTTATAGTGATAAAGTTGAATACATTCTAAAATCTAAAACTGTTGTGAAATATGTTTCCATACTCCTGTTTTACGCTTTTAATGCCCCATCTATGTATGCTATAAATATCGGGAAACAAATGTTTACCTAAAATCTAAGATTTTTTGTGCCGTCATGTTCATGGTTTCTTTCTCATATCTATGAAATTAATCATGGTCAAAGGCNATTTTCATATGCATAGATTATAATCAAAACTATGAAAATGTTTAGTTTTGAACCACACGATTTTTTAATGATTTCTATAATTTTAAGGATTTTACTTCAGAATCTTATGAAACTTCAGTCTTTGAACTGATTAGAGACTCATATCTTGTTGATATTCTTGTTTTCCTTTAGCTTTGGAATTGAAACTCTTATTTTAAATTTGGGATTCTTTTCCTTATTCATGAAGATGGGGGAAATCTCTTGCAATTTTCTTCCCTTCGGATCTGAGCAGATGAAAAATATGTCTCAGACAAGACTTAGAAATCCTTTAATTTAATTCATATGTTTGTTAAGAAATCACGTAATCTAGGATTTTAATCACCTTTGCAAAATGAAAGATGTTGTTCTATTGAAGAAAGTTTTTATAATTTATTTATATTTTGAATATGGATTCCCAATTTTTTACATATTATTTCGAATTTTTATGAACAAAAATGAAGTATCTAGTCCAATGTTAAGCTGTTATTGGTGTCGGCATTCTAATCGGATGTGAGATGTGATATTTTGAATAAAGACTTCATGTCTTTTTGAAAAAGTCAGTATGGCCCAAGTCCTTGTTTTTTCCTTAGTTCATCCTTATTTCATTAGTAATGTTCTGCTAAAACAGATGGTTCAACAAACAATTCCATGTGGACTGTGTTGAGTTTGGCACAATCTTTCAGAAATGGAAGCCAATCTCCATTCCCGGATTTTTTCTTGCTTTTCAATAACCGCTATTATCACTCTGTGCACGGGTTTTAAACTGTTCGTCAATCTGACGATCATGCATCTCTGTTCAGACTGTTTACATCTGAAAAACTTCCTTCCACTACCGACAAAGTCCAGCCCGATACCCTCGATGAATCCGCCGTTTCCTTCCAGTCTCGGCAGATGATACCAAGCAGTGATCTTTGATCGCAGTCAAGGCACATGGCCTTCCACGCTCTGCCGCGTGGCGCTCTCCGGAGAGGCCGTAACCAGTATCTTGAAACAGTAGCTAGCATAGTGGGGAATCAAGGTGGCGACACAAGCAGCAAAACCGAGGTAGCCATTCTTGATCGTGTAGACTTTTCGAGACAAACACAAAATTATACAGGTCTTAAAAGTTGCATACACAAATGTCTAGCCTTTGGACATTTACCGAATCCCGAGTGATGCCAGTCCTCGCCGTCGCGTGAACACAGCAGTTCACAGCTGAAGGTGAAACCACCTCAAATGGAAGGAGCAATCCTGGGCAAAGGCGCATTATTCAAATGCAAAGGGGGAATTTCACAAAACAGAGCTTCCAAAAAATCCTTGAATTCAGTGCATTCGGACTCAAAACGAGATATAATGAAACAAATTCACTAAATTTCTAGCCTTCATCCATGTAGCACATTTTTTATGGAATAGAAGAAAGATTCTGGAAGCAAACTACTTGATTCATGATTCATTCCATCTGCTCATTTGAGCGAGTTCCACAAATCAAAAGAAATGATAGTTGTGATGAATAGAAACATCAAAGTAATGTTACAAATACAATGATAAATTTGGAATGAATTATTTGTAATATATAAAAAATAACATGTGCGTGTCAATATGTATGCAAACAGAATTCTTTTTTGGAAACTCTCTATGAGAAACATCTCTAGTATATCTTTTTAAACCCTCTATTGGGAACTGTACGCATACAATAATGACTTGATCTGATTGTTTAAATCATTATTTCCCGAAAATTCAACATGTTAAAACAAAAAAAAGTGATTATTCTAATCATTCAATTGTTCTTGTGACAACCATTCCATAATGTCATCCATATTTACATCCGGATACTAAAGACGATAAATACATATGGATTACAAAGAAATAAAATGAAATGATGCACTTACAATATTTCATATTCTGGCAAGTAGTTCAATGGGTCGTAAATTTTTTGAAATCCTCTTCTTCACATTGAAACAATGGTCTCCTTGCCAAAGGTGTACTTAAGGGCTCGTGACATGTATCCTGAGTTCCTGAGTGCGATGTTAACTTGCCATCAAGGATGGTTATAGAGGTAATAGATTATGTTAGGATTCCTTGCCCTTTGGTGAAGAGATAATGGATTCTTGATTCGGTTTAGTGTTTACCTGACCCAGATAAGGCTTGGCGCCTCACTCAAACCAATTGTGAAACTTCTCCCCTGAAGCCATTAAGGTCATTCTACAAATGCTCTGAAACCAAGTGTAGTGAGCTCAACATAGTGAAGTGGGGACCATCAAGTTGTTCAACTAGTGTTCAAAAGCCATGAGTAAACTTACATTGTTCAATTCTGAACTAACTCTATTGAATTTTAACATCATCTTCTTTTCTTCTTACATTGGAAGATGCTGCAAAGTAATGTTGGGATAGAAATACCCATTAATAAAAGAGACTCATTGTAAGGTTTTCCCTTCGATACATGAAAAAACTGTCGTGAACTCTTGTTACTCCAATTCATGAAAAACAAGCTGAAAGCAAATGCAACAAAATATATTCTGAAAATCAATAGTATTTCCAACTTGGCAAAAGAAAAAAATGAATATTCTTGTGGTGTTTGTTCATTTCTTTGTGCATGTACCTATGTAAAACATGTAACCCTAAAAGGTCAATTTCTAGAGANAAAACATGATATGTCCCAACATGAGAATGAATTCCATCAAGCTACATTTAAATCCCTTTTTATCTTTCTTGAATCCTCATGTGATGGTGGAGGTTTCTGTAATGAAGTTGCTTGGTGTGATCTAGCATGTCACCAATATGTGAAGGTTGTGTCGATTCATTGTTCCCAAACATCTCATTTCCACACAAAGAAATGTAGATTCCATTTTTTTAAACTTCATCCTCTAAAATTCATTTCATTGTCCTTTTTCTTGGAAGGAAGGTGTACAATTCACATGTGGCTCCCTAAAGTAATACCATATTGGATATTCTCCTTTAGATCAAGTTGTCACATAGATCACTAATGACTTCCATTAACTACAAGGTAAATTCGTCATAAGAGAAAACATAAATATGATGGAAAATATTAAAAATTCAAGAAAACAGGATTTGGTTTTTTTATTTATTTCAGCCTATCATGTGAAATGGAGTAGAATACATTAGCAACATACATGAAGAACCATTGACATCAAACAATTATCTCAAGAAAATTAATCAAATGACCAAACCATTCATTGGAAAAACGGTCTTCATTTATTTAATAAACCATTAACTTTATAATGAAGCACGGGATGATCATTTGATTAGGAAAAGAGGGGTGGATGAATTTTGAGCATGAAAACACCATTAACCCTTAAGAATACGTGACCGATTTCTTCGTCATCAAACTGATTTTAATTTGCATTCATTGCTTTCACCCTCCATGTTGTACGAATCCTCACAATGATGAAACATGAGATTTCATACTATGTTTACCTTTCACGTCTTTTCTCACAAAATTCATGTAGGCATCATGTAAAACATTTGTTCTTCAGTTGTAGATTTTTTTTCACTTGTGAATGTTTCCTTTCCCTAGAAAGTTAGTGGTCTGAAAAGGGCATTTCTTTCCAAGTTTGAAAGCTGGATTGATGTTGAAACTGCATCCATTTGTCGATATCATGTTCCAAATTTTACTTATTGACATGCATCATTGACAGTTTGGTTGAATTATATTTTATGAATATCTATGAGGTTGATGTGATTTGCTATGAATTGCTACACCATTGGGTTTTTCAAAATAACTAGGAATGTTTCTCATTACAGAAAATGGTATGGGTGAATAATATCACTCTTGTATTTAACAAATTCCTATAATAATGTATGGTACTGTTTG
>SZWC01013888.1:65042-77544 GCA_023375785.1 Penium margaritaceum
ATTTTTCACTAGCTCTCTGTTCCTTCTACACCAAACCAGAATGGTGTATCTAAACATTCAAATCGCACCATGGAGGATGAGATCCACACTATACATTCTGAGTGCATTCTTCCGGTGTCCTTTACCTTATCCTACATGATGTGGTTCTAGAATCGCTTGCCTCATGGTCTGCTTCCACACGATTTCACGCCTTATAAGCTTTGATTTAGCCATCAGAACGATCTCCTTCTTGCTTGCATTTGGGGGTCCCTTACTTACGTCTGATACATTGAGGACCAACACAGGTCCAAGGTCTTACCTCAAAGTTGCATGTGTACCTTTCTCCTCATAGCTCATGGTCAAAATCTTGGCGCTTTCAAGACCTTGCTCGCCATTGCATTGTCAAGTCTCCAGATGCTCTCTTCTTTGAGGCTCTCACTACCACAATTTGTCTAACATTTTGTAGCTTGCCGTTGACCATGTTCCTACCTGTGTGGCTTATCAATGGATGGGGGAGTCTAGTACTACGGACAAGTCCGTCCAAGCCTCCTCACTCGTGATCCAGTTTCAGGCTGCTGATGACCTAGACATCTTGGCTATGGGTCTAGAAGCCTCACTAGTTCCCTCTAGCTCACCTGATCACATGCGAGTGTCCTTCCCCTATAGTACTTGTGAACCCGTGTAAGTGTAAGTCCCCTTTGGCACACCTGATTCTATAAAAAGCGCTATTTTCCTCTAGCAGACCTGATCCCGTGCAAATTTCAGTCCCATGTGGCACACCTCAGTGCGTGCTAGTGTTAGTTCCCTCTGGCCCACATGATCTAATGCTAGCGTGAGGTATCTCTGACATGTTTGATCTCGCGCTAGTCTTCTATAGTCACACCTACTCTTGTGCATACAACCATTTCCCTTGTAGTTGTGGCCCAGATGCCTTCTCTATAGCAGCATCAGGTTGCTCATGCGATCCCGATGGTAATCTCCAACCATTAGCCTCTAGGTCTCAGGAGATGGGCCGACTCGATGCCTAGATGCCCGACTCAAGCTAAGCGGGAAGGCCCTGGACCTGGGTGTCTAGGCAAACTACACTGAGGTGCATTCAGCATGCCCTGTCAATCACGAGTCGGTCCCTCATGAGTTATGAGTTGCTTTTCATGGTGCGGCTGATTTGGTCGTGGCTAGACCGGGTCTAGAGGCATGTGTTTTGACCACCTATAGCTTGAAGATGCTTGATACAGGGACGTTGAAGCAGGCACCTTTGGCTGATGATGCAGAGTAGTGGCATGCTGCTTGTGAGGATGAGCTGAGAGCCATTCATGAGGACATTGTCCATGAGCCTGTCGATCTCTTGCTTGGGTAGAAGGTTCTACAGGCCAGGTCAGTTTTCCGCAAGAAGGTGAAGCCTGACGGCACATTGGATCGTTACAAGGCCCGCTTGATGGGCAAGGGGTTCTCACAGATTAAGGGTGTGATTTTCACTGACATGTCTGCACTTTTTTGCCGTATGACCACCGCTCGCGCTCTGGTCAGGGTTGTTTCTCACCATGATTGGGTGTTGCACTAGATGGATGTGAGCAATGCGTTCCTCCATTTCATTCTAGAGGAGGAGATCTACATGGTCCAGCCACTAGGCTTTGAGGTTAGTGACAAGGTGTTGCGCTTGCGGAACCAGAAGCCTTGTGGAACCGGAAGACTTTATATGGCCTGAAGCAGTCACCTCGCTACTCAAACCAAGAGATCACTCGCACACCAACACGTGCTGGGTACGTGCAAAGTCATGCAGATCCGTCCCTCTTTCTCAGACATATCATTAAGAGCTTCACTCTAATCGTGGTGTACATGGATGACCTTTTGTTGCATCCCCCCCCCTGTATGTAGGCCATGAAGGAGGGAAAAGAAATCCTTTAGATTGCTTACAAGGTGAAGGAACTTGGTCTTACAGTTGTGTTTCTTGGGATGGATATCGTACATGATCATCACCGGCGGACACACTTGCTACATCAAGCACGCTATGCCTGCGTTGTGGAGGAGCGGTTTGCGAACCTCCTTGGTGCAGACCCCACTGCCTCCACCCCCATCAAACCTCATGGGCATGATAATGTGAAGGTGGATGATCCAAAACAGCTGGGGGAGGCAGTGGACTTGACCCTGTAGTTGCGCCTCATTGGCTCTTTGATTGGCCACTATCACACGATCTGGCATTGCCTTTGACGTTAGCCTCCTTGCACAATTTTCATATCTTAATTGGTCAAGAACCCTTCATGTGGCTATGCAAGTGGTGTAATACGTGGTTTCCACGCCGTATCTTGGCCTCTACTTTTGAAGATAGTGGTCAGTGGTAGTTGGTGGCTTGACAAAAAGCGACTAGGCATGGAGCCCTGATGGACTCAGTCAAACAGGCTACCTCTTTCCGCTAGGTGGCAAGTCTGTGTCATGGTGTAGTGGCAAGCAAGGTTGTAATGCATGTAGCATATTGGAGGTTGAGTTTTTTGCACTAGGAGTTGGAGCTGCTGAGGCGGTGTGACTACAGCGTCTCTTTTGTGACTTACATCAGTCCATGCCTTGCGTTGTTTTGTGCAGTGAAAACCAAATTGCTATTGTTATTGCAAAGAAATCTAGTGTATTTCATGAAAAAAGGAAGCATAATGCTATTGAGCATGTATTTGTGCATGTCATCTAGGTCAGCATGCACATGTAGCGGGCTGACTTCCTAACCAAGGCACTTGCACGTGGAAGGTTCATGGTGGCCATATGTTCTGTCAGGCTTTGCCCCTTGCCTAAGTGTGGCTGAGAGTGGAGTGTGTGAGCATGGACTGTTGAGCTTCTTGTTACACACTTGTGTCAGTTTTGCATGTGTATGGACATGCATACAATCGAGTCGTGGGAGACTCTTGTGATGTGAGTCATCCCCTCTTGTTTGTAAAGCTTAATATGACCACTTGACCGTGTCCATGATTGTGCCAATCCCTGATGTGGACCAAGCTAGCGCTGGAGCATTGACAGGTGGTGGCTCCACCCAGCAGCGGCTGCCAGACAGCTGCCACAATGTCAAAGGTGCTTGATGGGATGCTATGCTATTTCTCTACACCCGCTAGAGTTTTCCCGATGGACTGACACTTAAGCCCAATTTGCATGTTTTGTATTGTGTGTCCACTGATAAATGCTTGAATTTTGTATGTGATTAGCTGTAGCGTATGGCTCAAAAACTTAATTTCTGTAGGTGCATACGGTGTTGCATTTGGATGCATACGCACAGAGTTAAGATAAAAGCATTGGTTTCGAGCCGATTGTAGGATGGACTGACACTGCCGTGTGCATCACCCGCCATGTGTTGCGGCATTTATTTATTCACAAGCACATTGTGCAATGTGCTTGTTAGTTGTCATATCTCTTTGTATTGACGAGCTATTGGAGCTAACAAGACTTTGCACATCTGCCTAGCGTAACCCTTGTCGTTTCTTGCGCATGCTTGCTTACTAGAGCACCAGTTGACTGGACAATATCGCCACGTCAGTACTAGCATGGCTAGGAAGCTTTGTAGAAGTTTCTCACCCTTCACATTATTCGTCACGTACTCACAATTGTGCATATAGGACTGTGTTATCAAGCACAATCCTTTGTTGTTGCTGATTTCTACACAGATCGTGACTGATCACATGACACATATGCTCATAGACGCACTGGCTATGGCTTTTTTGTTGGTGGGAAACCGGGATGTGTTCCTCTCAACTTGAGTGAGGCCAAACATGTCCTACTCATCGTGGGTACATGTAAGAGCGTGTGTCGCTTGCTTTAGCAATTGTGAGTCCCCAGCCGGTGCATCACTATAAGCTACGACAATCACGAAGCATGATGGCATGCATCGTTCTTGCACGAACCATACCAGCATTGCGCATCAATTTGAACGCGAGTCTATTGCTGTTGGAGAATTTCAGGTTGCATGCATCAATACTCGTCAAAACGTGCAGAATATCTTGCCAAACCTCTCAGCACTGGCATGTTTAAGATGGTTTTGCATGCTGTTGGTTAGCACTACGCTCGTAATGCAAGTGATTGATGTGGATGATCTCTCTTCTACACGTGAGTCATGGTCTTTAGTGACATGGGTGTGCATCGTTCTAGCTCTCATGTGTGTGTGCACTGATCATCTTGAGATGATACCTGGAAGCTTCCTAGCTCAATTGTTCACTAGGTTGATAGCACAGATCTGGCTAGGTGACTCATAGGTCATGCGAGGAACAGTGAGATCAGGAATGGAACATGTCATATGAGCCAAGGCTTTGCTTAACCATGACTAAGAGAGAGTAAAAAATGAGCGGGTCAGGTCATAAGTGCCGCCCGCTGGCGATGGTGCGCCAACGGGCCGCATTTTCCTACAGCGGACAAACCGGTCGAAAACCACGTCTTTTGCTATATCTCCCTGCTTAGGAATCCAAATCAAGAACTATCGGGGATAAACAGAGCAAGGTGCAAAACCTTATGCAAAAGATGTCCATACATCATGATTCATTTACCAACAGGTGTATGATAAGTGTAAAACATGCAACCGACCAGTCGGCCTCACTGACGAAAAGCCCAGAATGGTCGAGCCTAAGCCCCAGCTCCTCACGAGAATCACCAGTGGATAGTCGTGGAGTCACGGGCACTTCCGAGGATACGTCAGCTCTCCCACTAGTCTGAGGTGGTTGTCTCATTAAGGATCTTCACGAGCATGTACATGAGCCAAGGGGTCACCGTAAGCTCTGGACAACATTACTCCTCCATGGCCGGATAGCGAACAAGTTCATGAATGTATAGGCACTGACATGCACAAGCAACAACTTGTATGAGGAGGTGAGTCAGCAGCCAGTGCAGGACTAAGTTCCACAGAACGTGTAGCCGCAAGAAACCTCGTATGGTCCATGAATTTCATTAGGATGTTGGCACGCTGCATATTTGTACCTTCCTAGATAACCTTGATGTCGCATTCATGCACAAGTGCACACACATAGTGATGCTCAATGCCAATTTGCTTCGAACCAGCATAAAACACACTTGTGTTTTCGGCAATGGCGATCGCGCTCTGGTTGTCATAGTTTAGCACAACAGGGGATAGGGATAGACACAACTCACGCAACATGCACACCAGCCACACGCTCTTAGCGGCCCCAGCACTGAGTGCCACATACTCAGCCTTGGCAGTGCTATGAGCAATGCAAATTTGCTTGCCAATTTTCCAGGAAACAACCGTGCCACCGATCAAGAAGATATTGCCTGTCTAGCTCTAACCTTTTGGACTCCAAGCTCAGTCACTGTTGGTGTAGCTTTCAAGCACTATAGAGGGATGACTGCGGTAACACAGACTGATGCTCGAGGTTGACGCAACATACCTCACATATCGCACAACAGCTTCTACAAATTGTGCGTGCGGTTCCTTGAAGAATTGTGCAAGTATGTTGAAAGGAAAGGCAATATCGGGTCACGTTGTCATGGCTTGGTATGAATGAAAAGATTACTCNCGTGCCACCGATCAAGAAGATATTGCCTGTCTAGCTCTAACCTTTTGGACTCCAAGCTCAGTCACTGTTGGTGTAGCTTTCAAGCACTATAGAGGGATGACTGCGGTAACACAGACTGATGCTCGAGGTTGACGCAACATACCTCACATATCGCACAACAGCTTCTACAAATTGTGCGTGCGGTTCCTTGAAGAATTGTGCAAGTATGTTGAAAGTAAAGGCAATATCGGGTCGCGTTGTCATGGCTTGGTATGAATGAAAAGATTACTCATAGGTACGGAGTTACGTGGACAAGCTCCCCCTGTTTAGCTGGGTTGTCGACCTTCAAGGAAACCTGTCCATCAGGCATGAGGGGTGTGGACGAAGTGAGAACAGGAGTGAGTGAATGAGCAAAATGCTCCACCAATGTGAGAGTGTACCTCTTTTGATGCACCAAAAGCGTCTAATTCTTGTGATAGTACACGATCTGTATGCCTAGAAACACTACGGTCTCCTCCAAGACCTTCATTTTGTATGCCGAATGCAGCATGGCCTTGGGTATCTCAAAGGACTTTAGATCGGTGGAAACGATCATGAGGTTGTCAACATCAACTAGAATGGCTGTGAGCGGCACAAGGGCTTGTGGGAGGAAGAGAGAGAGGTCCAAGGTACTCTGGAGGTACCCAATCCAGAATTGTGTACTGGAGATATCTTTTTTTCCGATACCAAGGCAAGTACCAAAGAACATATGAGGCCTTTCGCAGTCAGTGTAAACAACCAGTGCCATCCTTGAAGCTCGGAGGCTCGGCCATGTAGATCTCCTCCTCTAAATTTCCATGGATGAAAGCGTTGTTCACGTCCATCTAGTGTAGCTCCCACCCAATCTGGGTTGCCTGGCAATTCAAGGCCAGTGCTGTGGTTGTGCGATCGATTGGGATGAAGGTCTTGGTGAAGTCAATACCTTCCACCTGAGAAAGCCCCTTGGTGTTCAATCGTGTCTTGCATAGTTCAATTTGGCCATCGGGCTTCAGATTCTTGTGCAAGAATCACTTTCATTTATGGTTGTGCGACTGCAAGGTAGGTCCACAAGCTGGAAGACCTTGTGCTCCTCGAGGTTAGCAAGCTCAACTTGGTATACAATGCGCCAAAAGGCCAAGTCAGCCAAAGTCGGGCCACGTGGAGAGTGCTCGGTTATGGTGCCATACCAATGACACTAGAGCCGGGCTTCACGTCGGTAATGCTGCGTGTGGCCAGGGCATAGGCGGCAGAGGGAGAACCCACTATGACTATCAGGAGTCTAAGCTCTCCCTCCGTGGTGGCATCTGCGCGTTCGTGGGCGTTGCCCCTCTCTCCAAGGCTTGGCGCTTCTAGGATCCGAGTCTACACTACATTTTCAGGTCACACGAGGCACATCTTGGCACGAAAATCTGTTGTATCAGAGAAAGTATGTCGCTTTCAGGAAGAGAGGTGGGGGACATGGAAGTGAGATCGGTCGCCTGGCTTGCTACTACTATGGTGATGACACCACAGTGCACTTGCCATGTATGCTGCCTTGTTGTCATTGCAGTATCCTTTTTTTTCACTAATATTGCTGCTCCTGATGCTATTATCAAACCTGACGGCAATGGCACTCTGCACCCCTTATTAGGGGACATGGCTTGACCATTCTATGCTTTTTAGTAGTGAGGTTGTCTTGTCAAGGATCTACACGAGCATGGACATTTGCTGAGGGGTCACCGTAAGATTTGGTCTTCGTATCATGTCTGTGGGTCATGGGGGAGTCTTATCAACTCGTGTAAGACACGCAAGTGACCTCTTGAATCAGTTCACACACATACACACACACGCACACACACACACACACACACACACACACACACAATCATCACTACATGTGACTAAACTGAAGTGAAGCTATTGTATGAAACATAAGTGCACAAACAATGGATGATGTTGTGATGTGAGTTGTCCTTAACTATTTTTAGAGCTTACAATGATCGCTCGGTTGTGTCTACACTTATGCAGATTACTGATGCCGGCCCAGTTGGCGGAGGAGCACCGAGGGGTGGTGGCTCCACCCACCAGCTGCTGCCAGACAGCTGCCACGACGTCTGGCAGCGGGTGCTTGCTGGGATGCTCTACAAATTTTCTATGGTCGTGATGATTTTCTCAGTGGACTGGCTTTGGATCTCAATTTGTATTACTTGTCCACTGATTCATGCTGGACTATTCTTGTAATAAGTCGTAGCATCTAGCTCAAGAATCTACATCTATAGGTTTAGACAGTGTTGCGTTTGGATACCTGTGCATAAAGTTACGGTCAAAGCAATGGTTTGGGGTCGGTTTTAGGTTAAACTGACACTGTCCTGTGCATCACATGCCCTGCGTCGCGGCAGGTAATAATGTTGTGTACTTGTTGTCAACCGACCTGAGGCAAACGAACTAGAAAACAAGGCTCACACAATAGCACCTTCCGTCTGNCCCCCCCCCCACACACACACACACACACACACACACACACACAATCATCACTACATGTGACTAAACTGAAGTGAAGCTATTGTATGAAACATAAGTGCACAAACAATGGATGATGTTGTGATGTGAGTTGTCCTTAACTATTTTTAGAGCTTACAATGATCGCTTGGTTGTGTCTACACTTATGCAGATTACTGATGCCGGCCCAGTTGGCGGAGGAGCACCGAGGGGTGGTGGCTCCACCCACCAGCTGCTGCCAGACAGCTGCCACGACGTCTCGGGTGCTTGCTGGGATGCTCTACAACTTTTCTATGGTCGCGATGATTTTCTCAGTGGACTGGCTTTGGATCTCAATTTGTATTACTTGTCCACTGATTCATGCTGGACTATTCTTGTAATAAGTCGTAGCATCTAGCTCAAGAATCTACATCTATAGGTTTAGACAGTGTTGCGTTTGGATACCTGTGCATAAAGTTACGGTCAAAGCAATGGTTTGGGGTCGGTTTTAGGTTAAACTGACACTGTCCTGTGCATCACATGCCGTGCGTCGCGGCAGGTAATAATGTTGTGTACTTGTTGTCAACCGACCTGAGGCAAACGAACTAGAAAACAAGGCTCACACAATAGCACCTTCCGTCTGNCTAGTGTCTTCTTATACTGTTCCTTAGTTGGACAACTCTGTGAGGAGCATCCAAGGCTAGATTGTGCAATTATTATGAGGAATGAGCCTGGTACATACAATCCTAGGCCTGGCGTATGAGGTGTATGTGTGTAGTCGAACTTATGGGGTGGCCACTCCATACCACCTCACCAGCTCGCCACTTGGTGCATCCATTGACCGCCATGTGGCACATCCTCCTCATGTATGGAGACATGTCTAAGAAACTTCCCGTGTGCAGGAAGGTAAAAAATCTTCCTGCACACATCAAGCCTTCATCGGAGGACGTGTTGTTCCTTAGTCCAACATGCCATCTGTTGCGCTACACTTCTGGTGTCTCGCTTGGACTTGCACCACGAACAACATTTTGGGGACTTACTCCAAGGGAGCAGTGCATGCCCAACTTGTCCGTGAATTCATAGCAGTGGGCATGGGGCATAAAAGAACAAGAATCTCTCCATTGCACCTTAGGGCACCTGTTGTGGTAATTTTCTTCCGCCCAAACCCGTAGCTCTGTGTTGTGTTTGTGCAAGTCAGGTGTCTTGGTCTATAGTTCTCATTTCTTGCATCCAGCATGCTGACTCCTTGAGCAGCTACAACATGCAAGTCGTTATTGAGCGGCTTTGTCAAGAAGTCTGCAAGCATTTTCTTGGTTACAACGTGTGCCAGTTCCATGAAACCCTTCGCGACAAGGTCACGTGAGTAGTGGTACCGAATGTCAATGTTCTCTTTACTGCGGGAGATCACGTTGTCCTCTGCCATAGTGATGGAACTTTGGTTGTCAATGCGGATGACCATTGCTTCCTCTTGTGGTGCCTTCATCTCATCAAGTAAACTGCGGAGCCACTATGTTTCCTTGCACACTTCGGAGAGTGCGATGTGCTCTGCCTCAGCAGTAGGAAACGAGACGCGGTCCTGTTTCCTGCTTGTCCACAAGACCACACCATCATTGAGAAGGCAGACAAAGCCTGAGGTGGACTTCCTGTCGTCAATCCGCCGTCCCCAGTACGCGTCAGTGTATCACGTCAGTGGCAGAGAGTGTGATCCTTCCAGACCTCGAAACCGAAGTCCAACGTAGTGAGTCCTTTTGAGGTAGCGGAAAATCCGCTTCATGGCTTGCCAATGTTGTGGCTTAGGGTTGGCCGTAAATATGCTCATTTGGGCCACCGCATAAGCAATGTCAGGTCATGTCCACACCATCACATACATGAGGCTACCAACAGCAAACTGGTATGGAACATTTTGCATCTCCCGCCGGTCTGCCTTGTTGCCTGGTGACATGGAGGAGGAGACCTTGCAGTAGGAGGGCATGGGGGTGTTGAAGGATTTGCGGTCCTCCATGTTGTAGCACTTCAAGATGTCCATGATGTACTTGATCTGGTTGAGCTCGATGGTGCCTGCTTTGCAAGGGTTCTTGGTCTGTAACTGGACCAAGACCTCCGGGTCGGGCGGTGCAAGCTCAACACTGTCCAGAGCGGCAAACGCTTTGGACATGTTGCCTCTGTGATACTTGGTCACTTCCCGCTGCGCCCTTTGATCCCTCCTCTCCTAATCCACCTGGCGCAGCTGACGGGGGGGGGGGGGGTGCCCTCCCGCTGGCTGTGCCAATCCCAACGGCTCCCTCCAAAGTCCCTCCCACTCTCTCGCCACAAACCTGCCTGTCAGCTCCAGTACCCACTGTGTGTCTAAGGTGTTGCGCTACTACAGCCGCGTGCAAAGGATGAGACTGGGCATGGTCTGTAGTAGCAGTGATCCCCAAGCCTCTAAGGGGTGTGTTGTGCATTGCAAGAGGGGGGTGGCTATCGCGGCTTGGATTGCATCCCTCGTTGGGACACGTGAGAACATGAACAAAAGGAGAACCTTCGCTCCATACAGTCACTCCAAGTCCGTCCCCTCCACCCACTGCCACTGATCCTCCCATCGTCGCGCCCTACAACTTCTTAGCACGTTGTCCTCTGACCCCTCGTCTCCTCTGGCCCTCTCCCTCAGGCACTGTCGGCACCTTCCTTGTGTCCTGCATGCCTCCCCCCCTCCTACCGCACCGCCAACATCCTGCTATCTATCCTGCCCCTCCTGCCACTCTGCATCACCCGACTGGCCTCCTCAGTGCGCCCCGCCGCCCTATCTCCTTGCTCCCCCCTCCGTGTGACTCCCCCGGGACCCCCGGTCGCACATGCGCATACGACGCCCTGGGTGTCCCCCTCCCACGTCCCCACTCCTCTCTCCCTCTTCCCTCGCCTCTGCTAGCCTCCACGATGCTTCCCCTCCTGACCAAATTGACCCATTTCTAGTTTCTCTGTCACCCTGGTCGACCCCCTCTTGTCCCGCCGCCCCAGAGGTGAACAGGTCATCGAGGAATCGCACAGCCTCCTCTCTTGCGCTTCACCTCCGGTCTCACTCCTCGCTCCCTCCCGGCTCTTTGGATGTCTCTCCTCCCCTCCCTCCCTCCCCTGGCTCGGACCCTCCTGCCCCTACTGCTCACCCTCTTTCCGATCCTCCTGCTCCCACTCCCTCCGTGTCTGGGGCGCTCTTGCCCGTCTCTTGCGTCTAGCCTCCCTCTGTGCCCGTCTCCTCTCGTGAATCCTCCGCCGCTCCGCCTACCATCCAGCTAGCCCAAGGACGTACTGTTGTGATGATGAAACTGCCCCATGTGCTCGCCGTGCCTCCTGCCACTCCAGTCTCTCCTCCTTATCCTCCTCTAACCATCTCTCTTCCTCCCTCTCTACCCATCGGTGCCCCTCTGTATCGTCCTGCCTGTGGGGTGCTCTCACGCGCCTCCCCTCCCCCTGAAGCGCTGCCTCCATGCACCATCCTCCATGCCCCACCATCCAATGACGGACCACTCTTGACCGGATCTGTCCAATGAACCCACATCCCATCCCAAGGACACTACCATGGTGGGCCCAACCCGTGTGCAAATAACTCTTTCCCACTCCTCACTCCTCCCACCACCNTGCTCGCCGTGCCTCCTGCCACTCCAGTCTCTCCTCCTTATCCTCCTCTAACCATCTCTCTTCCTCCCTCTCTACCCATCGGTGCCCCTCTGTATCGTCCTGCCTGTGGGGTGCTCTCACGCGCCTCCCCTCCCCCTGAAGCGCTGCCTCCATGCACCATCCTCCATGCCCCACCATCCAATGACGGACCACTCTTGACGGGATCTGTCCAATGAACCCACATCCCATCCCAAGGACACTACCACGGTGGGCCCAACCCGTGTGCAAATAACTCTTTCCCACTCCTCACTCCTCCCACCACCAATCGCCTCATCGTCCCCGCAAGTGCCGTCATCCCTGCTGGACCCCCCGCTTTCTGCTGCTCCTCCTGCCGCTACCTCTAACCGCCCCCCATCCTCTCTTCCCCTAGGCCCACCGGTCTTGCCTGGTCCTGTTGCCCTGCTATCCCCGTGGCTGGGCCACCTTCCCCTGCTACTCAACTCGGAATTGGCTGATTCCGTCCTCCACCTGCTTGCAATGCCTCTCCAACAGCGCACCCCTTGTGGCGTCGCCCCCAGTGGTTTGCCCACGCCCTGTTCTACGCTGTGGCCTACCCGCACCCTGGCCCCGGGCAGTGTTATGGGGGTCGCCAATAGCGTGGCATCTGGCTCATGAGCGTCCCCTACGGCCTCAGTGCCCCCTGCTCCCTTTCTCCCATCCTCCTCCCAAAGTGTCGTGTCTCGGTCCATGAGTGTGCGGCCTCCCGCCCCGACGCCTGTCTGTCAGCGCTCTCTAGTCCATCTCCTCTCCCTCCCACTCCTATGTCCTCCCTCCTCTAGATATAGATATGGATATAGACATAGACATAGACATAGACATAGACATAGACATAGACAAAGACATAGACATAGACATAGACATAGACATAGACATAGACATAGACATAGACATAGACATAGACATAGACATAGACATAGGCA